>JAUTBT010029197.1:0-19194 GCA_032361225.1 Lepetodrilus schrolli
TTGTTGTCGCATTTATGTCCAAAAGCTTGATGTCGCATTAAATTAGTGACGCATTAATTTCCTGATTTACAGTATCTGAATAACACAGCGCTACAACTACGGTATTGTAAGTCCCTACAACTATTGTAGCCTACAAGAGCGTCGTGCAACTGGACCCTGCTCTGTTCTGTACCATAAATGCTTTACTTATGGGATGATTATTGTGATCTATTATGTTGCTGAATTAGATCAAATTATACTGGAAATGCATCCTGTGTTTCAGGCTTGAAGAGCAAGAGGCTTGGATTAGAAGATTCCATCGTGAAGACCAAGCGTGGAAAGGAAGCCTTAATGCCATCACTGGTAGAGTTAAAGCTGTCCTATAGTATAACACATACATAACAGATATTGACATATTTAGCAAATGTCATCAAATCATTTATGCGATAATTCTTTTGTATAGCATCTTGAGCCTTGTTATCGTCTTTTAATGGCAGTTGCATGATAATTGAGTATTATCTCCCCTGTATGTGTGTATGTCATGGATTATCTTCCCTGTCTGTATGTCATGCATTATCTCCCTTGTCTGTAGGCCCATCTACGCACAAAATTGAAGCAGGTGAGGGAGGATTCTCTACAGCAGATGAAGGAGTATGGGGAAGTGCTACAGGAGACCGAGCGACATATCTACGTGGAAGGCAGCAAACTCAAGACTGTCTTAGACGAGAACTACAAATTTGATGAGGTACTTAGTTGTATATGGAGGGGTCATCAATGTTTCCAGACTGCATTGGTTTCTCCTATATAGATTTATTATTATTATTATTATTATTATTACTACTAATTATTATTATTATAAAATTATTATTATTATTATCACTAATAATAATAATAATAATAATAATTATTATTATTATTATTGTTATTAAATTATTATTATCATCTGGATATGCAAATATCCAGAATAACTGCTCAAATGCTTTTTTTTTTAAATGGGGCGAACAAAGATCATCTATAAAGTTCATTAAAGAAGAGATATATTAGATTTTACTTCTTGAAAGTGCACAGTTTGTCTAATTCACAGCTTTACATGTATTATTGCTACTGGCAAAAAAAATGTTATGTTTGAAGAATAATCTGTCAGAATGATTTGATTGGTAAACTTGAGAATACTGGCATCCAAGACGCCATTTTGTTCATCGTGTCTTCTTCACATTACTGTATACAGCATTGTGTTTTTCTGCAGTATTTATGTATGACATTTATGTATTTGCACAACATAGTTGTGGTTTCATGGCAGTGTATCTATCTGTTGACATACACATGCTGCTATTGATTCAGATATTATATTATGAAATGTATCACTGCTATATAGCGTGCATACAAGATGTCACTTCATCTGCTGTGAATTGTAATGGCTGACTGCTCTGCTGTGTTGTTGGATCTGTGCACTCTCAGTATCAGATCACATCGCATCATGTATATCACATCACATCATGTATATCACATCACATCATGTATATCACATCACATCGCATCATGTGTTTGTGCATCTCCCAGAACTGCAAGAAGTTGGAGGCAGATAAAGAGTAATGAACTGAAGTCAACAAAACTCCAGTCTGAACTGGTCGGCTGTAAAGGTAGGATGATGATGATGATGATGATGATAATAATAATAATAATAATAATAATAATAATAATAATAATAATATAACAACAACAGCAACAACAGTAATAATAATAATAATATAATTATAATAATAATTATTATGATCATGTAATTAATATATATTTTAATATTAATAATCATAATGGTAATCATAATACTAATGTATGTTTACAATGCACGAGAACATGCTCAAGGTGATACATTATTACCCTGATCATTGGATCAGTGTGCATTCAGTTTCCTTCTCAACTCCTTGGGGAATATACAACCCATGATGTCGAGAGTGGTCAGCACAACTGAGCTAACAATGGTCTGTACATCAGTGTGATGCAATTCCAGGGATGTGGGTGATGTTAATCCTTACTGTTCTGTTTTCACAGAGGATCTTGTAGGGAGTTGGAAAGATGATGAAACCATGCAGAAAGTAAGTGCTTGCAAATATCGCAATGGAAACATGTTGGACTTTGGCGCCAAAGGCCCTGGGTTCAAATCCTGTCCTGGGAGCCTGGCATCAATTAATGTCAGCGAAAGTTATCTTTCTGATGTGATCATGATAGTATGTACTGTCTGTACCGGAGCAATGCAGTTATCATCCTTGATCTGTCAGTACCAGCCGGTTCTTGCAGGTTTATTGCAACATTCAGTGCTACAGATGTTGCAGGTTTCTTCCTTCCTTAAACCGACAAGCCGTTATATAAATGAAATAATCTTAACATGATTCAGCCATAGTTAGCTGTTTACTGATAAACATATTTCTGCTTCATCAGCTGTTTGCCATCCACGACAAGAAGAAGATTGAAGCGTTTGGTGTTCTTCTCGAGCAGACGGAGGAAAGGGAGTCCAATATATCTGACGTGACAGGACGACTGATGAGCGAGCTCGGCTCTCTGGCTTCCTTCCTTGACAATGTTTCACAGAGAAGACCAAAAGGTGCCAGTATGCTACTTGATTCACAATACATTTATTTCTTAAAAAACAAATATCAACTTTGCTCAGTGTTGTGAAGTATTCAAGGTAGCAGTTCATCACCCATGTATTACTGATGCATCACAATGTGTATTTCCTGTGGTTCATCCATGTATTACAACATGTAAAATAGTTTTCTGGTATTCCAGTATAGTAAAATAAACTACATGTATGAAATTGTTGTTTATTTACCACTGACTATTACTAATGATTAAAGTGGATCAAATTTTTATGATTTCTTCATTGGAAAATAGGAAATTATTTTGTTAATTGTATATAAATGTAATTAGTATGATTAGAATAACTGTATTAACACTAACATTTAGAATACCTGTATTAACACTATCACAAGTAGATGACAAGTCTTATTAGATGTGTTCGTTACTCACTGATCCAAATACAGAATGATTATTGTAACTGTGCACTTAGACAATATAGTACATCACCAAATACTGCATGATGTATTCAAGGCTCTGTAGCACACTTGGCAGAACATCTACAGATTGTGGGCATGTCTCCTAACTGTCATTACTGATGCATGTATAGTATTCACTCCTAATGCATGTGTATTACCCACTCCTGTCATTACTGATGCATATATAGTACCCTCTCCTATCTGTCATTACTGATGTATATGTAGTACCCTCTCCTATCTGTCATTACTGATGTATATGTAGTACCCACTCCTGCCATTACTGATGCACATGTATTATCTGCTCTTAACTGTCATTACTTGTACCCATAGTACCCACTCCTGTCATACTGATGCCTGTATTACCCACTCCTGTCATTACTGATGCATATATAGTACCCTCTCCTTTCTGTCATACTGATGCCTGTATTACTCACTCCTGTCAACACACACATACTAATACTTCTACACTCTCTATTCATACAATAACAGTATTGAAATCACAAGAAAGGTAACCGCATGTTGCACATTTCTGCCATCATATATTTGTTAAATGCTGTTTTCTTGTTTACTACTGATTAATTTAAGAAAAATGTTCTGTTCCATTGATGTTCTGTTCCATTGATGTTTTGCACCTCAGACCTGTTAGTACATTTCATAATTTAGATTATGAATTTAATTTGCATCAATTAAGTATATATTGCTTTAGAGATTTCTGAACTAAAATGAAATTAAACTCACAACTGTTTACAGATTATTTTAGCTTGTAATTTAATGTTAAGTCAATTTCTCCTTTGCCATATGAAAACTAAATTCTTGCCAGTAATAATAAAAATGGTAAAATCATTACGAAATTTTCACCCCAATCAAAAACACAGTTGCATAATTAAATTTGAAAATATATTTAGGAAAGCTAGTATGCTTTGAATGCTGTTTTGTAGTTGCTTTGTTTAACACTGGCCCTTAATTTTCATGTTCATATTAATCTGTCCACTTATTAACATATATATATATAGTATTTTTAAAGACATCTTACCCTGTTATTAATGTCATGATTGTAACTATTTGATTGTTGCCTTTGAAATCAGGATTACAGCTGGAGGTAAAGAACACACATGTACCAATATATAAGGGGATGTCTGAGGGAGAAAATATGCTTTCTTATACCCTACTGCTCACTTATCAAATCTCTTTGTACATACTAGTATATGGTTTTGGTACCTTTATTGTCAATAAGTTGTGGTGTTGGTATTTAATATCTACTACTAGGCTAGGAAATGGGTGATCTGTGCTGTCAGGTATATATGTAGCAACTATATATGTAGCAACTATACAGTATATGGTTTCAAATTAACCCTCTCCATACTGATGGCAACCAGAGGTGCCCTGAAGAGCAGTGCCTATGCCTAATCCAGCAGGGAGAGGGTTAACATTGGGGTCATAGTTTTCAGAATTATTAGTCTTTATAGATATTAACTCGATCATTTACAATGTGTTTGCAGTTGGATTTATTACATTAACACATATTTTTATGAATTGTTTTTATTATTACCTTCCATTTGTTTAATTTCCTAATACCTCAAAGTATTTAATGCATGCCTTAGTCCTCTTGTATACTCAGGTCCAAAAGAAAGTACACCTATAGAATTATGTAAAAATCGAAAGGCCTAACTTAATTAAATATCAAATGTTCATATTGCTGAATCATAATTGTTGAGAAATATAGTATTACCATGAGTATGTGAATTTTGTTTAACATGTGCATCATTCGTTTCCTAATTACCACAATTATTAAATCACTCCTCAGTGAAAGCATAGTTCAGTTGCAAAGAAAAACACGCAAAATGTACACGTTTTACACGAGAGCAAGAATATGCCATTGGAATGGCGCAAGCTGGAACCTCATTTTCAGTACAGAAACAGCAATATGCAGACTCGAGCGCAGATTAAGGCAGATTGGTGCCACCATGGACCATCCTAGGAACGGTCTTTCGAAGGTTACAACCCAAAGGGAAGACTGCCACTTTTGAACGTTACACTTACGCAATGGGTTCCTAACAGTGACGTCATTTGCAAGATATGCCCCGGGTCATCGTTAGTCGTTGCAAGGTGTCACGTAGACTTCATGCTGCAGGAATCAGTGCCTGTCGAACACTTCGAGCAAATCCATTAAATTTATTCGAGATTGCGTTTGGCATTACGTACAATATAAATTCACAAACGATATTTTGAGTTTATTTAGTGTGTATATACTGTTATGTAATATATCCTGTAAGTACCACGTAACATCTATTTTGTTATATTTATTAGCAATTATTCATCGTGTATATTCTTTTGGCCTTGAGTATAAATGAATAATTTATATCTATTATGAAAATTATTGTACGATGTATCAATATTATTCTCCAATATTCATAACATTTCATTTGTTACAATAGATTTCATCATTTATATTGCTATTACAATATGTATCATTCTTAATAATAATAATAATAAATATTATTCTTAATAATAACAACAATAATAATAATATTAATAATAATAATAACAACTTGCTTAATTACATTACATTTCTTGGATGGGCGTCTGACTTTTCCACTCCTTCCAGAAACTCGAAGCGCTCAACGATCAAAAAGAGGTACTCCCAGGTGTGCCACCAGAAGCACCCCCAGAAGCACCCCCAGGTGTCCCACCAGCAGTACACGGGGTATAAGCACTGCGCTGGAGGCGGTGGCCGCGGCAAACTACAGGTCCACTGGAACATCATATCCCCCGACGCCAACACCAGCGCAGAGTCGACAGCAGAGTCGACAGCAGAGTCGACCGTCTAATAACACCACCCTCTCCAGACCTGCCACTGTGGATTTTGAGTCCAAGCCTAGGGCATTGACCTGAGTTGACAAGCATCTCAGCTAGGTTGTGATATTGTTAGATTTGGATGGACTGGATTTCATGGGTTAAATTTAGATAAGACTGGATTTCATGGGTTACATTTGAATTGACTGAATTTCATGGAAAGGTTTGTGAGGTTTATTTTATTTGATTGATGTATTTTTTGTGGATATTTTGTAAATATAATTGAGCAATCTACTAGGTCACTCCGACAAATTAAGATGCATGGTTGTGATGGTGAGAATGTGAAGGTGATTGGAAATGGGAATACGTTTGTGATATGAAAGTACGATTAACTTATTAATAAATGTAATGTATTATATCTGGTAACCAAGAGTTGTATATGTGAAAACCTTCAGCATTACTTTTAATAGTATTGCCATAATGTGATAAAATGTTGTGATAATATATTTATATACTTAACTGGGTTGAGAATATATGGGTATTTTGTAAATAAATTTAAGCACATAATAAAGTATGACAAAGTGAGAGATTTTTTATTTTTTAGATGCAGCATTCCTTGGTTGGTCTCATCTACCCCTAAAAATAGTGATCTCAAAGAATTTGAATAATCGGTCCAAACTTGACAGTGGATTTTTTGTAACATGTTTGGTACTTACTTTGGTAAATTAAGTCTATGCTTCCACAATGAATATGAAATTTCACAAACATTGCCAACAACTCTTTTTGTGTTATTGATCCAATATGGCCGACATGAATTCTGACAATGCCATAACAAAATTGTTGTGGCATCACTTTACAACTGTGCCAGTCTAATTCCCAGCATTACTTCACCGTCGGCACTGTCAGGAATGCGATTGTGGGTTTTATCCATGCACTGTACCACAGAAACCCAACTTGCTTGTGGGAAAACCAACGTATTTTTGGTATCCAGGGCCCAGTCAAATTTATAGACTATCTACAAGTGTAAAGCCCATTGTACGAGACTTTTATCACTATAAAACTTGAGAATATGGTTAGCTAATACTATTTTAGTGATGAAAGTGGTCCGTGCATCCAGATTTATATTAGTAGCAGGTTCCTCAAATTTGACTTAGAACAATTGTAGCTACAACTGTTCGGGGCCACAGGGTCCTGTACACAATCGTAAATGTGATTACTAATATGTCGGTGAAAACAGAAATATGAATATTTTACTTCCATTTTATTGCAATCAGTATATAAATAGTTTATAATACACTTGCGTAACCATCAGTCAAGAAACTCCAAGTACATTCACACTGAACTCAGATACAATACATGTTATTGCAAAGCGTATTATCAAAATTTATGACAATAGTAATTTGACTGGAATCGTCGACATTAAAACAATATTTTCATATTGCTGATGCTGACTGCAAATTGACATGTGGTAGGATATCAAATGGTTATAGAGCATTGCATACTCACTTGTAAGACTTTTGTATGCAATTATGAGGATGTGTAGTTTACTCATACCAATGCTAGTAAACTAAAATAGTGGCGAAGACGCGAGCTCGACATTTAGAATTAATATACGGGGATGAGAATGGGAAATTGTGTTTTCATCTGAAACAGCCATGGTCATCTTTATTATCGATCTCGGAGCCACAATATCTGCAGAAGATTCCTATCCATGAATATAAAAACATATGTTATGGTATTGATATATTACTACTAAACAATCAGTATCTTACATAGTAATGTACAGATAAGGTGAGTAATGGTTTTAATGATATATATAGAATATATATATATATAACTGACGAAAAAAGCGATATAATGGTAACCAAATGCAAATTTACTTTCCCCACCCCAATTGAAAGTATAATCTTTTAGGCTAAAGAAATTTGTGCATTGAGAGTTGGGGGAAAAAACGAAATGCATAACAGAATATAAGTCTTGTAAATAGTTGGTGCTGATAATGTTATTTCAATATAGTACTACTACCATCCACCAACATATTCATACACAATACAGATGAGACTAAATACAGTGAATTAGTGGTTTAATGCTTTCAAAAGTACTTCCGCTATGTCGGAGGCATGTTTTTTAGTGGGAGGAAAATGTGTAGGTTCTCCAGTAAGACCCATGCATCGCTGACGATATTAGCTGTGTCAGTCACTATCCCGTCCCTGCACTGTCCATATGGATCTCTTTCCACTATTGAGATACTAGTATATCAAGTCTCAGCTGGTAAAGAAACTTTTGTTTTACATTGAGAATGTCGATTGCATTCTTGTGGCGAGATATTCAATCAATGTCATTGTCGTGGAAAACATGCTGCCTCATGTATTATGTTATCAGGTCAAAATGTTCATATGAAAGGATGAAACAAATGAAACGTACTTGACAAATAATTAAAACAACCAAAACTTGACAAATTCTCCACATAAGAAGTGTATTCATCTAAAAGAATTGCTATGCTGTATATGGAAATGGTAAAAGGTGTGCATATGATTATGCAAATAATACAATTTTCGACAAATACTAGCCTCCAATAACTAAGATTATTAGAGTTAAGTAAGGGCTGAAGTCCGTCGTCAGCACAGCTAGGGTTGAACCCAAATGCTCAATTTTTGATAATACACAACCAATACTTGAAATATAACCTGTATAAGAGTATTTTGGATGAAAAATTGTAATTACTCCCTTCAAAACAATCATAACTTGTATAATATAAGATATACATGCATTCTTCTGAATAGAATTAACAAATCATAAACTTTCAATATAAATACTATTAGATATTTTGATAGACAAATACGTGCCTATTTAATATATAACATTTCAACAAAACTGAACGGAAACAGGTGTAAATCAATTATGTACATGCAGAGCAGTTCGCCTATTATAAGTACATACAAGAATGGTATTGTTTATCCCCACAGTTGCTTGCCTTTCATCACACTGTACAACTATATTCCTATGCATAATAGACATATGAATGATATTACTATAAAATAAAGCATGGTACTATCTCGACCACCGTTCGAAAAGAGACAGGATAGTTCTATGAAGATTCTCCGAGAATTTTATCCTGAAGCACTTACTGTTGCATCTAGACAGACTATGTACAAGTATACACATTGAAATCAAGCTTGTCCTACAGGTCCATGCCACATTATGGCAGATGAATGGTTGGTCAAGAAAACAGCAGTACTACAACCGTAACCAGGGCTACGTTCAGCCGACAATACATACAATACACTAACATATAATAACTTTCTCTACATCTAGTAGTTCGCTGAAAGGGTTAGTAGAAAAATATCAGGAAATTGTTATGCGCATGTGTCCAGTCCATTCCAGTTATGAAAACCTGTATTCAAATGTATTCATACATATGACTACGGATTGCTGGCTGAATGGCTCGCATAGTACTATATGTCATACGTATTGATATTTATTGTCAGCTGAACGCAGCCCGGACTGCATTCAACAACTGCGAATGGTAGAGAACACTTTGTGATGCTTGCGGCAAATGTTTTGCCGATTATTCAATGTACTGCCTAGTTTGTATCGAAGCATAGTCACAACTGTTTGCAAGATTTCTCAACCACTTCCTGTTGTTGAAGGCAGCCCAGGTGTTTCTAACAGAACAGTGATTGCAATTCATCCAGCAGTGCAAACGGGCCGCTGACCTCGCCAAACTTGTTTGGATCTAAATTTGACCAATTCATGGCTTTGTATCACAAAAATATACCTTGGTGGGAAAAGGTATACATCAAGGCAGGAATGGAGACAAAACTGCCAGGAATTTATACAAGTATGGGCTTCACACTCTCCTAAGTTTGTTACAATAAGCCTGCAGATAGGTATATGTGCAGGGGAGTGTATGGAAGGACACGACTCATGATGATGTGAAAGCAGGACAGTCCTACGACTCCTCTTTTAGTGCTGATATACAGTTCTTCAATAATTGGACCTCGGCCTGGAACAAAGAAGTGGCATCGATGAGAAAGCTAGCCAAACCGATAACAAGACATTGTTCAAATACACGTCTTGCATATTACTACAAATTCCTTTTTAACTGTTATTTTTCAATTCGCACACATTTTAATAAATTACAGTAATAACTGATTTTGTTATTCTTCGGAATATCAAATGTGAATTCTCAATTTAAATAACAGTCATTTTATTCTCTCAAGAGAATTTATTACAAAATGAAAAAAATAAGACAAAAATATGCTTTACCTTTGCATGTTTCATTTCTAATTCTGCTAAATCTACAAGATTCTTCCTAAAATATGCTATTCTTCTTGTTTTAAACTCTGATAATTCTGCAAAGCAAAGATATAATAAAAATATTTTAACAATAATTTGTATCACCATCCACCTACAAACAAACATTAAGCCAATTGAATTAGACCAGTTCACTTACATGTTACTAAATGGTCAACTATGACAGATGTATTGAATGAATTAGTTTCATTAATCAAGATATATAGTGTCTCATAGTATTAATGGCATACAATCACAGATTAAGTTGTGTAGACACATCAAATGTACATGCTTTCAAGTAAAAATATGTTTGAACATGAAATATGTAAACAAACCCTGATTGTATGCCATTAATTTAAAGATTATCTATGATAGAATACTGAAACTTCTTGTTGGAACTAAAAATTCCGTACAGAGCACTGAGCATACATATATTAATATATACTCAACAAAATTAATTAAAGGCCAGTAGACTTTTGAGGCATATACATTTAGCTTTATATTATTTGAATAATGGAGAACGTCCAAATAACTACAGGCTCCAGGTACTCCCCAAGAACTTGCAGACACATTGGAAGAGTGAATCTTTGTTTTACATCACAGGGGGAATCTTTTACCCATATGTGACGAGACGCATTGGAAGAAGAATGGCACCAAATTCCTCAAGCCAAATTCCAGAATTTGGTAGAAGCTTCACTACAAAATCTCAGCTGGCCTTTAATTTATTTTGTTGAGTATAAATATATATTTTTAAACATTGAGGTTTAGAACTGCATTCAAGATTGTTTCACTTATATAACGGCTAGTCAGTTTAGGACAGGAGGAAATCTGCAGCATCCATAGCACTGAATGTTGCAGTAAACCTGTGAGCACTGGCTGGTACTGGCAGACCAGGAATGATAACTGCATTGCCACGCTATAAACAGCATATCATACGAACCCAAGGCCTTTGGCTCCGAAATCCAATATTATACCATTTCGCTAACACCTGTCCTATATAAACATATAAAGGGTTAATACTGAATAAATACCTTTCTTTGCCATCTCTGAAATCTTTTCAAACTTTTTACAACAGGTTTCTTGAGCTTTCTCTGCCTGAAATCAACCAAATAGAATGATTAGTGAAATTGTAAAATCACAACATAATGCTTAAATAAAATAGCAGGCTCCCGATGGCATTATCATCATTATCATGACTTACAAAAAACTTCACGTCACGGTGATCATGATATCACAACATTTAACTATGACCAAACCGGGATGTACAGTTTTCCGGGACATCTCTCAACAAATCAAAATGCTAAATTTTGGATAATAAATATATCTTTAGCTAGTGAAAAATATTTACAATATTTTAAGATGATATTTATACTGCTCTTTTAGTTGGATATAAATATTAATTTAGTCAGACAAACTTAACTAGGGAGTTTTTTGATCGCCAGGAATTACGAAGGTAAAAGTGTTGCGGACAGAGATTATTTACCGAGGGTCTTTAGATATCGTCTATATCCTGCACTTAGGGATAATCATTTAAGATGTAATAACTCGTAACCATTTCGCCTTGAATAAAATATGTTTAAACTAAATCTTTGTATTAGATGAGCTTCAGTGAGTCTAATACATAGAGATTATCCCTAAATGCAGGATATAGACAATATCTAAAGACACAAGGTTAATCATCTCTTTATCATCTAATGTCAAGCTTAAATACTTCTCTATTAGAAGTAAACATCAACGTGTAAATTGACATTTTATAAAGTTACGCGTAGGAATACATGCAGGTCAGTAAATTGTAAACAGCTTCACGCATTGATCACTTATATCACGACTTGTCAGTTTAGGGCAGGAGGAAACCTGCAACATCTGTGGCGCTGAATGTTGCAGTAAACCTGCATTGCCACTCTACAGACATCGCATCCTATCAATATTGCGTCAGAAAGGTAACTTTCGCGAACATTAATGCTGGGCCCCCGGGGCGGGATTTGAACCTGGAACCTTTGGCTCCGAATTTAAATGTTCTACAACTGTGCTACCACCTGCCCCTCCATATACTGTAGTAGCATCTATAAATAGTAGTACGACATCAGACCTCATGACATCACACACGGTCAGAGCTCCCTAATTTGCATAGTTATAGTTAGGCAAAGTAGCATGATACAAAAAATATCTGTATACTTGTTTGTTTTGCTAAACTTACTTGAACTGCATTCTCATTACTGGTTATTCCAAGGTAATTTTGTAAAAAAATAATAAATACTATGCTATTTTACATGCTTGCACATAATATATGGCAAATTTGGCCTATTTTTAGAAGAAAGCGGCAAAAACAGTGTAAATAATGTGCATATTCAACTTTCCATTAGATGATCAATTACATTACGGACATTATATATAGTCTTAATCTTACCAAAAGAGATGGCAATTACTAAGATTGGAGCATGATATGTAATTAATAAGAACCAGTGGCAGCATTAATTAGTCAATAATAAGCTTTATTACCCTAGGAATAATGAAAGACATCTAAAGATGATAATAATGAAAAAAAAATAGAAACGCATAGTCTGTTGAATCTGAGTAGTAAGAGGAAATGAGAAACCATTTGGAAAATATACGGCCTCACCTAAGGTATTAAGTGCATAACTTTGAGCAGCATAGGAAGCCTTATAAAACTTTGACAAGAACTTCAAAGTCAAATTTCTGTCTCTGAATGTAGTTTCCGCAATGTGGAAGTGCCCCTACATATCTTGGCTGAACGGTCCATTGTACTATGTAGTGAAAAACAGTGCAGCCTGAACGCACCCCAGATAGGATTGTAATAACTACCTGCTGCACTTCTTTGTTCTTTGCTCTGGCTTTCTCCAAGGCTTTATTGGCAGCTTCATAGTCCGCCAGTGATCGTGTTCTCCGGTACAGTAGGTCTTTAGCCGCGGCAGAGTCTCGCATGTAATACCGCAGTGTGTCGCTCAACTTCAGGTCTTCATCTGAGGCCACTCGGCCCTCTAGTTTCTGTAAATTAATACGCCAAGTTATCATGCTGCTGTGTAAAGTTACGTATTGCAGGGCTCAATTTAGCGACTAATTTGGGACTTGTACTGGTTTTCAATGCATACACGATCTTGCACCAGTGTATTTGAGGGGAAAATTACAGAATTACTCGCCCAATAGCTCCATATGGTCATGTGAGCAATATTTTCTGACATCAAGGCCTAGTGAGTGAATTATTGTTTTACATCACAGCGGGAATCTCTCACCCAAAGATGACGATCGAGGCCTAGATGTACCAAGACATACAGTAATCGTTCATTCAAGTCATCTGGTACATATCTTTGGAATAACCTACTTCTCCATTTACGATCAACCCATAAACTGTGTACTTTTAAAGCCATACTTAAGACTCAGCTGTATAATGCTACCTTCAACTAATCAAGCTATTATGTGAAGTTGTCATGCTGTCAAGTAAAGTTGTCATGCTGTTATATAAAGTAAAGTCATGTTATTGTGAAAAGTTGTCATGCAACAATTATTACTAATAACAAAGGTACTGTGAAAATAGAAAATTAAATTGATATTAAAAAGATCTTCATATTTTCTACACAAAAACATTGTACTCAGGAACTTACCCTTGCTTTTTCCAAAGCTTCTGCAACTTTAGTGAAGATTCTGAAAAAAAACAATAATGCAAAGTAATGATCTTTAACAACTGATTTTATACATATTTATTTCTCCATTTTGATTCACTTGTTACCTCAACTCAGTTGTACATATCAAGTTGAAAATTCTTGGCGTCATTGTACCTTGAGTAAAAGTTAGTGACAATTTCTTCACATTGAATTCCTCTACTTACTTGTGTAGTTCTGTGCTTTCTATTGTTGCAAGTTGGACCAACCCTGTGGATATCTGAATGTACGAGTCAGCAACATCTGAAATATTAAAATCAGAAAATACATTTGTGCATCATGTATTACAGGGATTGAGAAACACGTTCACCATTTGTAGGTGTCTACAATTCACATGATGAAAAGAAGAATGAGTGAATTATTGTTTTACGTCACAGCGGGAATCTTTCACACATACGTGACGAGATGAAAAAATAGTGGACATAAAAGTCTTAGATCAAGTGATTTATTGAATTACGTTGCAGCAGGAATCTTTCACCCATACAATCAAGTCTTACAAATAAGACAGAACAGTCAACTTCCTCTGTTATGGTCTGGCTGAATACATAGGTATCCAAATTTCCTTGCTTATTCCTTTCTTCCTATTTTATATTTGTTTAAATTGTGGTTTAGAGCAGCTTTCAAGATTCTTTCACACACCACGACTTGTCAGTTTAGGGCAGGAGGAAACCCGCAACATCTGTAGCACTGAATGTTGCAGTAAACCTGCGAGCATCGGCTGGTACTGACAAGACCAAGGATGATAACTGCATTGCCACTCTACAGACAGCGCATCCTATCAATATCGCATCAGAAAGGCAACTTTCGCGAACATTGATTCCGGGCCGGGATTTGAACCTGGAACCTTTGGCTTCGAAGTCCAATGTTCTACCACTGCGCTACCACTTGCCCTTGCATTCAGTAACAGTGGTCAAGAAATTAAAAAAGATGCTCACGAATATGCACAAAATAGTGCCTAAAGGCAAACAAAGCAAACAAAGCAATGCATGCAATATCGGCAAAGTGTTTGCCGCAAGTGCTACAGAACTTTCTCAACACTGTTAATGAATGCTCCCCAGGACAACTGACTATCATTGGAGTTTAGATTGAAATACTGTACATACTTTTATGTGTCCGCGTCATTTTGTCAGCCTTTCCTGTGCCATCTTTGATCTTGATGTGGTAGTCAACTAGAAATATCTTTTCGGATTCGAAAAATTCATCTACATCCTGCAAGATGAAAATTTCATCAACATTTATAAAACAAAATATCTCACAAAATATCAATTAATATTAATATAAAAATGTGCAAATAAATATTTCAATTCAAACTCACTTTCTGGCTGGACAACAAAACTTCATCTGCTGATTTGGTTATTGTCTTGAAAAATCCTCCTAATTTCTCCCTCTTGTTCTTTCCTCGAACACTCAACTAAAACAAGTGATCAATGGATAAGGGACATATCATTTACTTGAAAAGCACAACCACACCACACCACACCACACCACACACCCACACCACACACCCACACCCACACACGCACACACACACAAATCACACTATTGATTCATTATATGGTCTCAATTCAAGAACAAAGTATCGAAATTGTAATGTTTCATATAATAAAGTATGTTCATATGAGTACTGACATCTCCTTCAAACTCTAGGAAGACTTCAAAGTTGACGTCGTGCCTGAGTGCAGCATGTGCAGCCAGCCTCTGGAGAAACACTTCATGCATAGCCACGGTCTTCTTGAAAGTCGCCAAATACTCACTGAACAGGAAGAACAAAAATAAAATAACAAGACTGAAATTTCAGTATAAACAATCTTCCAGTTGGATTCATCACAATCACTGCTCTATGGAGCATCGCAGGCTGTCTCAAGAACATAGGGGGTTAAAACACTACTTCAATATTTCCACAGCAAAAAGTTGAGTTTAACGCATATATTTCCACAGTAAAATATATCAATATTTTCAATCAGTCCTTACCACATCTGGACACCTAGACATCTTCTGAGTTTAACCCATCAAGTACTCAAGCCAAACTATTTTGAGTGGAGCTTAACCCATAAAGTACTAGAGTCCATTACTTTGGCCTATTGAAGGCACTGGTAGAAGCATAATTCAGAAAATCAGATTATTTTCTACACTAATTGCTTACGCTTCTAGTTCCTGTTTCATCTTAGTGAACTCCTCTCTTGTCATTGTTCCTTCTCCCTCTCCCAGTCGCTGCAGTTTTTCTCGAGAGGCATCAAAATCAGGTTTTGGTGGAGCTGGTGGTATCTAGAACATTGAATGTCTTTATATGCAACAACCTGTGAAAACACACATAATTTCTGCAACATAATGTAAATCCTTGCGACACTTTCATACCTGAATTCTATTCAAGGCAGGCTTCTATTCGAAACAGGCTTTTAGTTATTTAAAAAAAATGTTTTTAACATTTTCTGAACCATATGATAAATTGTAAATACCATAAAAGAAATACAGAAAACCACTTCATACCGACTTGTTTTCAATTAGAACACACTGACACAATACAATTAAACTGATGCAGTCACAAGTGCATTAATACGGCTTGTGTACAAGGGCAGGCTTATAAACAAGGTAGGCTTCTATTCTAGGCTGGCCGTTACTAATTTTGGGACGCTCCTAGATCGAGCCTCTAATCAACACAGGCTGCTATTCAACATGTTTAAACAGAGAAATATTATTTTCTTATTCAGGTATGATACTGTAAATAGATAACTGTTTGGACATGACAGAATGTAAACTCACAATGATTCCAGCATATTCTTCGTTTTCAACATATCGGTCATGAAGCCAGATAAATTCTTCATGCTGTCGTACTACTGAAAACTCTGGGTTCCGGAAGTGTTGTAGTGTTGTCTGGAAATAAAATTGGACTCTTTAATAACATTTAGCTCACATAGAAGCATTTTGATATTCATCAAATAAACATTCAGTTGAAAAGTATAATGTTATTGTACGATTAGTACATTAGTTTCTATGATGATAGACTAATTGTGTGATGTGCTACTGTATGTGTTAATACTGTTAACATGCTGGATGCAGACCGAGCCTGTATGATTGATTATATTTAGATCCGAGCACTTGTGTCGTTGGCAATAGTGTCATAAATTTGGTAGATTTGGTTTTTTTTAAATTAAAATTTAATATTGCTTGTAAAGACAATCTTGCCACTTTAATGGTGGTATGTAGACACAAACCTTGGTGTGAACAGTAAACTTGACCTTGTCTCTTTCACTGAGAGCATCAGAGATGTCCACAACAAGAGATATATCAGTTAAGTCAACTGTATCTGATCGAGCCTGCAAGAAACACCAGAAATAGTAGCAAATCTGCCGAGATGAGTCAACATATTATACACATAATAAGTCAAAACTAATATTCAGTGCATCTTGCATACAATTGTGGTCATTACTGTGCTACATGCTGATGATAATATTTATCTGGGATATAATAATATAAGTAATGCATGAGGAGCCAGTCTCTCATTGTAGTCGAGGTACGAGTACCAAGGCTATTATTAACTAAGCATTTTACTGTTTAATAAGTAATGTTCAGTCTCTCATTATTGTTTTGTCTTGTGTTTTATGTGTGAGTGTTATCTCTGTGATGTAAAAAGAATTCCCTTCTGTGCAATAAAGCATTATCTTACGTTATCTTAAGAGTGGTGACGATGAGAGACCAGGCTCCAAGGGTATTAATGGTTTTAAATCATGGCGTTAAAATAAAGTTCTATAATGCTAGTTATATGAAAGAAATTGTTACAAATATCTGGAAGTATACATTGTCAATGTTGTATGCGATCTGAAAGGCATGTTAAGTGAGTGAATTATTATTTTACGTCACAGCGGGAATCTTTCAACCATACGTGACGAAAAAGGCATGTTAATGTTGGAAAGCTAGATATCACTTAAAATGATACAGCAGACTACACATTTTATCCGTGCATGTGTGGATATTATCATTTGCATTCAGAACAATAACACAATATCATGTTTAACATTCCACTGATAATCTAATAGACTAAGTAGTATTTATTGCTCTAGTATCCCATTCACTGACTATGATTTTCATTATGACACATATCATAGAAATGTTGATGCATCAGTGTTTGTTTTTCAATCTGATGCATCTTATTGATTCTGCCTAATCCAGGCCTATGTTATTTAATGTGGGTGGGCATTTTCATTGTCATTTTGTCTTGTTAATAATAGAGGAAATTATTTAATTAAAAATGAGTTCTCCGATTGGCCAACCTTTTATTTATTTTCTATTCAATATGGATGAAAATGGGGCAAAGTGGTCTGTATTATATTACCCAGGGGCAGGGATTGACAGTAACAGCCTGGATAGTTCCGTAAATAAAAAAGTTATCATCGCAAAAACAATGATTCCTATTAAAACATCACATTGGTGAATGAAGTAATAAGAGTAATTACTGCAAAATGTTGTCATTAAATTTTATATTTTGGTTGATATTTTGATTAGCTTGGAGTGTCAGTGGAATGATGAAATAAATTGTGCAAGCGAGATTCAGCCAAATTTAGTAATAAAACATTAAAAGTGTATCGGACTGTGATCTTCCTCTTGGTCTTATCGAAAATACGGGTATGCTGTCTGGATCTAGTTGTGTAGATCAAAAGTTCTACGAAACGCATGTTCACATTTATCGGTTATTCTAAAAATGACTGATAACATAGTAAAACATAAAGTTATTGCAAACAGTTAACAAAAAATACACAAGAGATCGGTTTCCGGGTTTTCAGCGCATCCCAGCCTTCAGAATTTACGGGGTAGGCGTTGCTAGCCACAAAGGCCGGTCGTTTGCCATACCTTGTTATCATGGTCCTCTGCCAAGAGGTCAGGACTGTCGTCGATTCCATCCTGAAAAGAGAAACAATAGATACATGTTAATAAGACGAATACCTACGGCGAGTGCATACTATTTAATAGACAGAAATAATGACACACGACGCACACCCACCATCATGGCTGAAGCTTAATCACGTGATGAATCTTGGACGTAGAGCTGATATATCATTTTCGTATTCAGGCAATTCTGATTTTTGTTTTAAAGAATAGACTAGTGTATAGCATGTATTTGAAACGTTAATAATGCAATATATATCTTTTAGAAAGAATTCGGAGTATTAGTGTTCGCATGAATAGAAAATAATGCTGTTTGAGCCCTTGTTGTTGCATACACTGAATGATGCAGGGGAGAAATCATTTTTAACAGATGGTTCTCACTCATGTGAATATTTTGTCTATAATTTAACGATAAAGTAATCTACAATATATAGGTTAGATGTAGTTTATCAGTGATTTCTTTTTAAAGAAAGAAAATATTCGTGTCCAGGTAGGCCTACTATTTCACATGGGAATAT
>JAUTBT010029208.1:0-19194 GCA_032361225.1 Lepetodrilus schrolli
CATCCTATCAATATCGCGTCAGAAAGGTAACTTTCGCGAACATTGATGCCGGGCCCCCGGGCCGGGATTTGAACCTGCAACCGTGGCTTCGAAGTCGAACTGTTCTACCACTGCGCTACCACCCACCCCCGAACTTGTACTCAAAAGGTTTTGTAATCTTGGGGGGCCAGAGCTCAAAGAGAACATAAAAGATGTCGCACTCACGTCATCCGTCATCATATTGGACTGCATCTGGATCTCCTGCAGCTCGGTCCGCATGACATCGTCCGTCGCCATGGCGATGCGTTACACAGTTAACGGCACCAAGAACTAGAGCTGGCTGAATCTGGCGCAGGTTGGGCGACTCTGAAAAAGAGCCATACACATTAAAATTAAATCTGTGGATGCACTTTCTGCAGGGCAATGCAATATTAATTTATTAAACCTGGTGTGGATGCATTTGAAAGTCAATCGATACAACTTTCTAACACAATACACCATACAAAATTTAATAATGTTAAACACTATACACCATATAAAATAAAATAAATAGAGATTATTAACCTCGTGTCTTTAGATATCGTCTATATCCTGCACTTATGGATAATCTTTGTATTACACAAGCTTCAGCGAGCCGAATACATAGATATTATCCCTAAATGCAGGATATAGACGATATCTAAAGACACAAGGTTAATAGTCTCTTTATCATCTAATGTCAAGCTTAAATACTTCTCTATAAGAAGAAAACATCAACATGTGAATCGACATTTTAAGTTACGCATAGAAATACATGCAGGTCAGTAAATTGTAAACCGCTTCATGCATTGATAAATACCACAAAGGAAAAGGAAAAGAAACAACTTTAAGAATAATTCTTATTACAAATTGTAGACATATATTAAATGCCCTCGATTAGCACATCTAATTTCTGATTGTAATTTTCATTTTGTTTACTATTTCCATATAGTAGCATCTATAAATAGAAGTTACACACGATCAGAGCTCCCCAATTTGCATAGTTATTAGTCAGGCAAAGTAGCATGATACACGAAATATCTGTATACTTGCTTGTTCTTATAAACTTACTTGAATTGCATTCTCATTACTGGTTATTTCAAAGTTATTTGGTAAAATTGTAATAAATACTATATTATTTTACATGTTTGCACATAATATATGGCAAAATTAGGAATATTTTTAGAAAAAAAACTGGTAAAAAACAGTGTAAATAATGTGCATATTCAACTTTCCATTAGATGATAATACCATTTATTTTACAATCAAACAAATTGCATCAGGAAAAGTATGATAGCTCAGTTGCATGATGAAATTGTTCATGCATACTGAGCCAGTCTACTGTTAGACTAATGGTACCATAACAAAGTACTAGATATACCAACTATAGTCTGGTAGGTAACTGAATAAACCCATTTACTCCAAAAAAATGTCATGGAGGTCACTGAAATTTGGTACAGTGATATGAAACAAATGGGTGAAAGATTTCCGCAGTGACGTTAAACTCCATAATCACTCATGAAACAAATGTACCTAACCAGTTTGAGTTTGTTAGACAAGTTCAAGTGACTGTAACTCTCACCACACACACGTCACCATAATTGACCATCGAAACAAAAATACAGCTAAAAGTTCACTTAAACAATTACTTGAATCGTTTTTTGATCACCTGGAATACATTTTAGAAGTAATCTACTTGAATAGAGGGTCAAATAAGCATTCGCGCTTGCAAAGACTAATTACATTTGTTATTTTAAGGAAGCGATCAAAGAGCTCTCGAAATACAACTAGTCACATTGCCTGTGATTGAATTTGAATCCATCATCACATGGACTCACTGATGATCCGTCAAGAGCAGAATTACTCATGGAACACCTGCGATATCATAGCTTAAGTCAAGTATCGTTACAAATGTCAGAAATTCAGTCTGTGACATTAACAATTCAAATATCAAAGACTTGAGGTCCAATTAAACATTAGTTACTAGTATCTAAAGAGTCAGACTGAACGATCTTGATCGCTATAACTCACTGAAGAATATTTTGGACAATGACATCGTCTATCATTAGAATGTTTTTTTCTTTCTATTCAGAAGTAATCAATATGGTGGCATTTTGAGGCACCTGATTATTAATTCAGTTCAATGAAAAGCAAAAAATTAATAATTAGCATGTTCTAGAGATGATTGAAATGTCGATTCACTGGAATCACTACTGAAATAATTGAGTGAGTCATTGTTTTAGGTCGCAGCAGGAATCTTTCACCCATACGTGACGATCTACTGCAATAACATAATCTCTCCTTCCTTATTAATCAGACATTAGAGCAGCAAAATATATTTGGAAAACTATTTTCAAGTGTCAAAGTTAACCAATTCTAAATAAAAGAATTAAGTTGTTGTATTTTACTGCATTTTTTCTTCTTCCATATGTATTTGCTAGATTGCATTAGTTTAGCATAAGAGAATTTTTTTTAAATAGGTTTAGAGTCGCTTACAAGATTCTTTCATTTATATCACGACTTATCAGTATAGGGCAGGTGGAAACCCGCAACATTCGTAGCGCTGAATGTTGAAGTAAACCTGCGAGCACCGACTGGTACTGATAAGACCATTGCCATTCTACAGACATCGCATCCTATCAATATCACATCAGAAAGGTAACTTTCGCGAACATTGATGCCAGGTTCCCAGGGTGGGATTTGAACCTGGAACCTTTAGCTCTGAAGTCCAATGTTCTACTTCTGCGCTATCGGATCACTGCTAATGTAGCACAATTAAATATCTTTTATACTTTTACAATTGGCCCTGTATAGTTCAACTATCCAAACATAGCAGTGCATATCACATAATAAATATTGGGTAGTTTGCTTTTCATAAAATAATTGCCCATCAGCACAGGTTTGGAGAAAAGTGGAGTTAGTGGGAACCAACAAGGTGTGTCTACAACACATTCCATCTGTTGTGGTGAATAAATTGAATTGTCTAGAATGACAATGGACGATAGATTTATATAACGCACACAATTGAGTTCTGGACAAACAGTGACTAACACAAGAGCATATATTGATTATACACTGTATAGGTGTATGAATCTGAAACATTAGATCCATTCTATAATTTTATAGGCCATATGATACATATATCACCTGCAATCACAGCTTTATGGCCTAGTAACCTTTTAGTTCAAACTAACTTTTACTTTAAAGGCATACAATCACAGATATTTGACCTACATAGTGGTCTGATGAAGTTTTACCTGAAAATATATGCATTTGATTTTAATACACAAGTGCTTTATACATACATCTACTTCTTCCTCATGTTCTCCTATGTTCTAACATAGTACGGTGTGAGATCAAAGGCACCATGAATACTTTATTACTCGATAAAGTGCCAAAAATGTTATGAACTTATTGGAAACCCTACTGGTTAGTAACTTTTAACTAGGATGTTTACGATCCGAAATATCTTTTCAGATTTTCACTTTGTTTCTTCACGATTTGTATTGATCATTAAAAGAAATAATCTACACAGGATCACAGCTCTCCCTTTAATTAAATTACTAAATAGCATTTCCAAAGTTTATATAAAACCAGTATTGCGATATGTATCATATTGCGTGCCTAGTATTGAGATAAGTATATTATAGTGAGGTAGGCGTATCGTGGCACCCCTAATTATCATTATTATTACCGGGTATGTGAAACTCTATGCCACACAATCAATGAATGGACTTCTTAAAGATACCGGGAGTTGCCATATTTAGGTCATGTGAAAGTTGGTCAAGTGGCAGTGTTTTTCAATCCCAATGTTTAATATTTTGCTGTTCTGTTATCCAGTGAGCAACGGGTTTCTTTTCTTTTTATACAGTTATTATTTCAATTTTAAAAGTGCTAACACTACATAGGTTGTCTGTTCGGGTTTTTTCCATCAGAAACATAAAATCTGCATCAAATTTAATTTAATTTTGAATTATGTTTATTTTTCAAAAGTTTTGAGTTTCCTTGAGTTAAATGAAGGTAGTATATGAAATATCTTAGTATCAGCTAGGTTTCAAAATTAATTTCCATACTTCATGTCTCAATTCAACTTTACTGGCTGTAACTTTTACTTCAAATTACTACGATGAAAAAGAAAAAATATATATTTTTGGCCATATTACTCAATCTCCACATTACCTACTACAAATATAGTTCTTTGCATTCATATTTCATAAAGCAAGTCGATTCTGACCTCATTCTTCATATTGACAGTCACAAGTAACAATTTAATAAATTTGCAAAGAGCTACAGACAATCAGAAAGCTTGTTTAGAAAATGGATGTTACGCAAACTGAAGTTAACTGTTTGATATTTGATATAATTCTATGTTTAGCAGATTGACAAACATTGACTCAAGCAATTATACATTGACCTGTGATGTACCGTAACCTATACTGATGGCGCACAAATTCAGACGTTTGACGCTGTTGACATACTCAAGTAGTGCCATGAGGTGCGTTCAGGCTGTAAAAAGTAGTGGTTGGATGAATGGGTTAGTAGGAAAATAACAGGAAATCGGTTTGCACATGCTTCCATTCAATTCGCTTCATGCTTTCCTACATTTTCCTACAAAACACTGTGGGATTGTATCCAGACCAGTAGTGAAAAGTAGTACTACATAGTACTACACATGCTGGCTGAACTGCTTCCATAGCACTACATAGTACTATGTAGAGATAAGTAATCCAGGCTGAATGCACCGCTACTCTGGTATTAAAATTTGGAAGCAAATTTGCATAGCCAATGAAATGCTACAAAGCTAGTATCAGGTCAAAGATACAGTATAGTAAAAAAAAACACAATTGGAACAAGACGTTTCAAATTTTCTCATCAGAAGGCACAAGGACAAAACATGGAATGTTTGCTATCCAGTACAGCATGATAGCTATAAGATAAATGAGTTGGAGAGGTACCGCTGTTGGTAGAGCATGCATGATCTGGTGCAGTATTTAGAGAATAACCCACGAGATACGAGTGATTATGGAAAATATGTCCCGATTGAAATTAATGTGTACAGTTCCGAGCTGTAGTGAGGAACTTTGAACATTAATTTTACGAGGGACATATTTTCCGTAACCACTCATATTGAGTGGGTTATTCTAATTATTCAATATAATCATTTTAATGTAATAAACCATTGAAAACTGCTGACAAATAGCTTATCAAAAGGGCGAACTAGAAGTCGAGAATGTGTACATTTAACCTAAGCACGAGAAACATAAAAGACGTAATCAACACTGTTGATTATGGAATTGTTATTACACAGTAGATATCCACCATGTATATTGAATAATATACAGTATTAGGCAAAACGAAACAGCAATACCATAAGGAAATGCTTAAAAACTAATTTCAAGAAAATATGCATATTTCCGATTATTCATTTGACGGAATTGGCTTGAAACACTTGTATGTGTCGCAATCAATCAATCAACAAATTCTATGATTAATAGTTTCCAACACTCGCTAGTACTAATTAATATTCCCATGATCATGATCCCTGTGAATATTGAACAAATCCTTGTGCAATACTGTTCTTTATTAAACTACCTAACTAAAGAAACAATGGTATTTGGTTATCAAGCATGTAATCTACTGATAACAGCTCATAAGTACAGTTGCATATTACTGCCTTGTAGCAGCCATTTTGTAGGGCAGTCTTGCAAATATATACCACATACATTTTGTGGAGATTCATGAATTCCTGTAAATATTCATGTTTTCAGATTTACCAAACAAAGT
Source organism: Lepetodrilus schrolli (assembly GCA_032361225.1). Lineage (NCBI taxonomy): Eukaryota > Metazoa > Mollusca > Gastropoda > Lepetellida > Lepetodrilidae > Lepetodrilus > Lepetodrilus schrolli. The sequence continues at coordinate 5,782 of JAUTBT010029208.1, forward strand.
CAAGTGAATATCAAATTGGAATATATAGACATAATCTTAATCCCCAATCATTATCATATTGAGTGACCAGACACCTAGATAAGAAAACGTCCCTTGTCCCCAGTGAGGTGACCAGTGAGGTATTTATGGAAATATTGCAAGTGATTAGGCAAACCCCTTGTATACTTGGATATTCACCCTAACTATGTTATATAACAAAAATAACTAGCCTCTATATCTATATAAGTAGCGGTTAGGAATTCAGACTGATTAAATCAGTGAATGTGAAAACTGCGACTATTTGATTATCTCGAATGGTTGGTAACATTAGCATAATTGAATTGCAAATTGCGTAGGCCCTGTGACATCTTGGTTAAGAACAAATCAGCATAGTTATGCTTATTTAGAAAACTACGCATAAAATTTCATTCAACGTAGAATCCACTGAGCCACGCCTCCAAAGATTCTTACATGACCCTCTGTCAGACTTGACATTTCAGCCCATCAAAACATAAACAAACTAAAACACATAGCCCAACTTGGTGCTCAGACACAATAGAACATGCATATGGAGGTGAAATAGTTTGTGTATCTTCGCCAGAAACGTACCGCTGTCGTGTGGATCTGTCAACAACTGTATGTCGGTCGGTGGTCAGTCACCCAGAGAAGATCCCAAATTGTCAGTGATGAATATGACAAATCTGACAATATGGCCGGCTTGATGACGTCACGTGAGTTCTCGTGCGATATTTCGAGTATAAAATTAGAATTTTATCAGGTAATATTTATTCTAATAAGATAAATGTCATCATTTAATTTAGTTCATAATTTATATCTAAATTGTTATTTTACAACAACATTATTTCCCATATTGCACTGCGTCAGATAAACATGGCGGAATGCTTCCGATTGAAATATTTCGTTAAGTGATTTGAGATTTGTGGACTGTTTGGCTCTAAATGCAAATGACATTCTTCCAAGGATACTGTGTTTTGCATGTACGATACGTTTTCCTACCATGATGTTGAAAGTTGTCAGTATTGCTGTTTCGATACGGATTTTTGCATGAAATAACTGGAATGTCAACATAATCCAAATCATGATTAGAATATTATTAGAGACGAAACGTGCGCAGACAGGACTCTCGTGACCTGTCAGGAGAAATGAGTTTGACAAGAGCCCGCGATAGCGTAGGCCTAACCAGATGCTGATATACTACTCAAATTTCGTTCTATATAGAAGCTAATCCTGTAAATATTTATTAAATCATTTGGTTATTTGATTTGAGTAATTTTGCTCAATTTAAGGGGTGCACTAGCTGCAGTTCTGTAGCTAAAAAGTGCCCTGTTAACTATTTTGCTATCTATATGGCACCCTTTAGAGGATTGCAGTAATAAGCATCAACAACAGTATGCACCAGATCTCAATGGGCGAGATTAATCACTACGTGTGGCATAAATACACAGTGCAGAACGAAATCCAGCTAGGTATGGATTCACTAACTATTATACTTCATGTTTCCATGATTATTTTTGAAGAAAATGTTATTTTAAAATAGTATTTTATGAAATTCGTCAACCGACACCATCTTGCAGCTATTTTTAGCATACGTAGTGATTAACCCAGCGCATTGACATCTGATGCGTACGTTTGTTGATGCATATTACTGCAATCCTCTGTAGCTAAAGGGTTCCAAATAGATAGCAAAATAGTAAATGTGGCTGTTTTTAAGCTACAGAACTACAGCTACGGGTCACGGTGCACATGATTACATAGATCTATCAAGTAAAATGAGATGGTGAACTTGGACTAAATAGAATGTCCACACCACAGGACTAACTAGTCCTACTGGGACTAGATGGATGTTGGTCTTTGTTGTGGGGTGGTTATAAAAGTCCTGCCTCAAAGACTGATGAGTAACCACAGGACAAGCTTTTCAACTTTTTGGTTAATATTTGATGCAAATGTTTGAAATGATGGTGAAAAATCAATCATGACACAAAATGGACCACATTTTACTCCAAACACTTGCTTCTTAATATAATGTAATTGATGTTTCAGAAAAATGTCTGAAGAAAATGCAAGCAAGCCATCTGCAGAAAAAGACAAAGGGACCCACAAGTGTGATTTATGTACTCTTTCATATGCTTCAGAATGGGTAATAATACTTATTCTTAAATAAACATGTATACATGTATCTGATTCATATTTCGCAATACAAATCATATATATAGCATTGTGTATGTTGTAATATGGAATTTTAAAAAGGTGCTGGCAATATACCCACTCCTAGAGGCTTTTTCTCTTGGACACGCAACATCAATAAAGCAGTATATATTATAACTGGCAGTCTGTATAATGATCCTGAGAAAACGGCGGATGGCGCGCTTTACAAATGCATATATTATTATTATTATTATTATGTTTATTTCAGGATCTACGGGAACATTTCTGGTCACTGATGCATCATGTGAATATTGAAACCAAGAAGAAGTAAGTATTGGGTGGGTAGGGTAGGATCTCTGATTGAGAATAAGGGGAATGAGGATGTCACCTTTATATCTTTTAGTTGATGAACCGTGGAAGATGGAGTAATAGTTATGCATATTCCTTTTAATCAATTTTCTAGCATGGTTTTAAAAGAGGGTTACTGCATAATTGCACATAAAAATAGAAAATACTGGTATGATAACTATTTAAACCTTTTTTTTGTATTCCATCTCAGGAACAGTCTTCATAACTGCACTCTATGCTTCACTGCATGTTCGAGTCTGGCTGAATACCGCAAACACTTGAATGGGAGCAAACACAAGAGAACCCTGGAAGACAACCGAAAGTTGCAGAATGAAAAGGAGGCTGGCGAAAGACCCAGGGATCCACGGTAATTCAAATGATGCGTTTCTGTCATGTTACTCTGAATTCTCTGTTGTTTTGTGTGCCTCCCATCACTCGCATCCAAGATGGCATAGCCTGGAAATGGCGAGTGTTAATCAATGTGGATTTTCGGGGTGGGTGGTAGCGCAAGAAGCCAAAGGTTCCAGGTTCAAATCCCGCCCAGTGTACACGGAAGTTACCTTTCTGACACGATATTTATAGGAAATGCTGTCTATAGAGTGGCAATACAGTTATTATTCTTGGACTTGTAAGTGCCAGCCGATGCTTGCAGGTTTACTGCAACATTCAGCGCTATGGATGTTCTCTCATACCTGCTCCACACAAATATTTCCATTTTTAGGCTTTCCTTGATCACTCAGCCTGTCTTGACATCCTGATTTCAGATCGAAAGACAAATCCAGCAAAGCCTGTAGCCAGAGGCAGGCTAATGACCCGACATCACAGCAGGACCCGACATCACAGCAGGACGTGGACTGCGAGGACAGCAGCGGGTTCCAGCGAGACCCGATCTTCTACAAGCGGAAGAAACGCCCAGACCGGCCTCAAGAAGCAAGGGATGATTCACCTCCGATGGAGATGTCCCGGTGGACCGAGGACCATGCTGGTCCTTACGACCCGTACACAAATCCTCCCTTTGAACCTGGTCCTGATGCGTGGGACCATGAGGACCGTTTCAGATTCGGCGGTCCCTTTGGAGACGATTTCCGTCGGAATGCGTTTCCAGAACACAGGTTTAGACCCCCTGGTATGGACAAGTATTGGTATCCTCCTTCAAGTGGGTACCCAGAGTTCAATGGCCATCACGTTGGAGGCCCAATGTACCCGGGATTTGGAATGCGCAGAAACGGACCGAGGTTCGATGACAGGAATGTCGCGGGAGAGCACGACGTGCGAGAGTTCGGATACGACAACGGATACGGCTCAAATCAAGCCGGCTGGCGGAGAAAAAATAAAGGCCGTAGGAATTCAGGACCATGGGATAACAATTTGTGGGATGGAAGTGATGACATGAGATATGTTAATTTGGAGGATGGACAAGGTAGTGTTGTCGGTGTTGAAGATGTTGAAGATGCTGGCCAAGCTACGGAGGGGAAGCTCAAGAAGAAGAAGAAAAAGAAGAAATTTCATGCTTTGAATGTCAAACAAAACGTGAAAAATTCAAACTATAATAGTCCCGTGACGCCAAGTGGGCGAAAACGGTGTGGAGGGTTCGATGCAGGTACCACCGTGTTTAAAACATCACGCTTGACTGCGTCGACTGGGAAAGAATCCAGTGTACATTCTACCTTGGGAGAGTCCAAAATGTTGAATAGTGAAACGGAAAGTTTGTCATCTTCGTTGAAGTCTAATTCGTCCAGTATATCCAAATCTAAAAGTAGAAGCAACAGTAGTAGTCCTGGAGTCAAATTGAAAACTCTCAGTGCAAAAAAGCTTCAGAAGAACGGTAAAAAAGGTCTTAAAGGATCACAAAAAGTTAAACTTGCTGGGAAAATAGAAAAGAGCAAGGATGGTCAGAACTCTAATGAGGTCGGAGTCCTTGAAAAGGCCGAAAAGCTGTGCAAAGAGCTTCGAGAAAAGCGGCTGCAGTGTAAGGTGGACAAAGCACAAGCTGTCAAGACTAAGAAGTTCGAACACAGAGAAGCTCTGAATCGACAAATCAGATCTCTGAACGATGCCAACAAGTCCAGAATCCGAGGGTTTTTGACGTCTGCTGTCGAGATCGCTTCGTCCGACGTTCTGCCGGAATCGTCGGTTCCTGGAAGTCCTACCTCCAGTCAATCTTCATCAACTAAAGTCAAAACTGCTGATTCTCAGAGGGAGCAATGTCCATCACCAGCCTTCAGAAGCGACATCGAGAGAATCCGGCACAACATCGAGAGCAGCGTCCACAAGTCTGTGTGCAGCCCGGCTAAATCTTTGTCCACCAGTCCCCCGACTCCCAAGACCAAAAAGACCCTGAGCAAGGACTCCCTCCTGAAAATGGTCAACTCTCCGAGGTCCAGGAACGAGAGGATGCACCTGGCCAGGATGTTGAGGACGCACGCCCGGAACCAGAACAAGCTGACGCCCTCCCGGCTCAACGTCCAACTCAACGGCCTCTACGACAACCTGGACCTCGAGGACATGGACATGAGCCAGATGACCTTCGAGGACCTCTCGCCCGAGGTCAAGCTCCAGATTGCACAGCTCATCGAGGACACCGTCGACAAGGATCTCCTGACCGAGGTTCCGACCTCATCCAGACAAGGTCTCGCCAAGAAGGTCACCACGAAGCCTTCCAGCATCAGTAGGCTGGAGGCTATGGAAGCCGCTGTGGGATATAACAGTATGGTGATTCACGACGTGGTGGACACAGATTCGGCGTTGCTGCTGTCCGATCTCAACAATCCGAAGTCCACGGAGGATACGGGCAGTGGCATTGATATGGCTGTGGACTCGTCGGAGACGGTCATGCAGACGGTGACCGTAGTCGATGGTGTTCCCCAGTTGCATATGAGCACGGTGATGGGCACTTGCAACTCGGGTCAAGGTCAGAGTCAGGAGGTTTCAGCAGGGGTGGCGTCTGGAGCTCAGAGGAAAACTGTTTCTTCAGCTGTTTCCAGTGCACTGGTAAGCAAGAATTTCCGAACGCTGGGATGCGTTCTGGCTGCACTACTTTTCACTACATACCGTATACCCTGAAATTTCTGAGGTTGGATATAAATTAGTCAGCCTCGAAAATTACATCATAAGTATTGACATCATGTGCCTCAGAATCTGGATATAATGGAGTAAGATCCTGGCCCCCGTTTCACGACGGCCTCCTAACTATTTAGGAGCTCCTAAACCACTCCTAAAAGTTATCATATTGTAACAAGTGTTTGACGACGAGGTCACAAGTCTTATCCCTTCTTAAATCGGCATCTAACTTAGGAGCTCCTAAATTTAGGATGACTTTGTGAAATTGGGACCTGTATCATCAGTCAGTGTACCTGTTATTGTTTGTGATCAACATTCATGTACACTGACCCAGGGCTAAAATCTTACTCTCGCTGAAAATAGTTTTTAGTGAAATATGTTAATCTATTACATAATTTTAATTGGTTAAACACTTTTTTTTTAAATTGTATGAATATGGATATTAATTTATAAGATTTCTTTTGACATGGACTTAATATGAATTTGAAGAAAGAGCAACACAGAATTAAAGATATACCTATGTGATCTGTGGTAGCAGGTATTAAGTATTAAACAAAAATTTAAATCCCCAATTTTGTTGAAAATTAAATTTTCCGCCTCTGATATTTCAGAGATTGAATTGACAATTTTATTTTGTGATTTCTCCCACTACTATAGGAATTAGGTCAAAGGGCACTGCAGATGAGTTGCCTAGACCGGCCACAGGCTACTCCCAGTTCAACCTCAGTCTCCTCCAAGAACAGTCAGTATCTTTTATTTTACTATTTATATACTCAACAAAATTAATTAAGGACCATTAGATATTTGGTGCGGAAGCTTTTTACAATGTACTAAATTTTTGGAAATCGGTGTTAGGAATCTGGTGCCATTCTTCTTCTAATGTCTCTTCAAGTTCTTGAAGAATACCTGGAGGATGTAGACATTTTGGAATTCTTTGTTGTTAAAATAGTACAGCAAAGCAAAATAATTAATAATAATTAATTGACCTATGTTTTTAGGTGTTGCAGGTACACCAAACCCAGGCCAAGTTGAAAGGTTAATGGAGCTCTCTACAACGGAGGTAAAAAAGCAAAAGGAGATAGAAGATCTGGATTGTAAAATTGACGTGATGAGGCAGATGTTGAAGAGAACGCTAGACCATCTGGAGAACTGCGAAAATCGCAGGAGAGAGGTGAATCATTAGCGAGAATATTTCTTATTATGATGTAAAATTATTGTGATAATGGCACAGATACAACAATATTTGGAGTAAGTTTTAGAAAAATTAAATATGTCTTGAGTAGTTAGGACCTTGGCACAGATTTTTCATTATTCATTTCGTATTGTATCCAAATCGTATTTTTGTCTGCTTGTTTTCAGCTGGTTAGTGATACACGAGCTATCTGTGAGCGAAGGCTGGCCATTTTAAAAGGTAATATAATTTCCTAATCATGTCTTATTCTAAGCGTGTTAATTGTCACTCAAATCGCGGGCAATGATAATGTTAACATAAGCTTTCCAAATGTAAATAAATGAACAATGAATGTTGCTTCTCAGTAAATTATCAGTTCAACTTCAGCACCCAGGAGTCGTCGCGTATGGGTGAAATATTCCCGCTGCGACTTAAAGGACTAATTAATTCCATTCAGCACCCAAGAAGCATGAATATTGTTAATGTAGTAAGTTGTTTTATTTTTGTTTCAACAGAAATGTCTGGTGCCAGTCTTCCGTCCAGCTTGCCGCTCCACACAAATCGGCTGGCCTCGTCAAGCGTCATATCGTCCGACAGCGTTCACGCTCGTTCACGTCATCGTCAGTCCTCGGAATCAATGGACGTCGACATGGTGGCAGACTCTGTGTCGTCAACTAGTTTCCCCAGATCTGACGCTGTAGCAGTGAGTCAACCACGACCGGATTCGTGTTCAGCCACTTTCAGCCTGCTGAGATCGAGGTCATCGTCGCCGCCGCCAGACGTGGAGACTGCAGTCCCCTATGTCATCCACGTGGTGCCTGCTGGAGGTTCTCGCACTGATCTCGGAGGAGCCACGGCCCTGGAAGCACAAGCCGAAGCACCACCTCCAGCTCCAGAGTCCAGAACAGAGTCAAGTGATTCAAGGCCAGTATGGACTTCTACAGTTCAGTCTTTACCCATTGCCACGGAAGCCTCTGTTAGTGTTACTAACCCTGCACTCTCACTTCCTGAATCCCCGCCTGTGGATAAGCCCACCAGTTCACAGGCTTCCTCGCTATTGGTTAAGCAGGAGCGCTCGACTCCTCCCTCCCGTGATTCCATTGGTGGAGGCCAATCTGTCGGGGGCGATTTAGTCGAAATTCCTTCTGTTTCTTCAAAACCTGGAAGCGGTTTAATGGAACCTTTGTCTTGTAGTTTAGAAGCTTCGAAAACTGGTAAGGTGTCTACAGAGAGCTGTGGCCAAGATGAAGCCGATAATGTCCGTTTAGAAAAATCTACAATATCTTTAGAGTATTCCGCGAGGAGCCGACCGGTGAATCACAAGTTGGATACGTGGTCGCCTTTAGCCGAACGTCTGTCAGCGATATCTGGTTCAGGCATCCACAGAACAACATCAGTAGATTCTGCTATCCTTGGGACATTTAGAACTGCAACTTCATTGTCCTCGGAAACAAGCGCGTTGACAAGTCCACTGACGATCGAATCATCCAGAAAAAAGACTGTATTTTATAAGGATGCTGTGGAATCCACCAGTTCCGGTGTCGGTTCTTTGTCATCCGTCAAGAGACTGACGCCGGAAACGGATGTGCCGCTGAGAGCAGACTCGGCAGCCGTTATACGGACGTGTAGATCACGGACAATTTCCGACTCGAGTGATACCGGCCAGAACAGGAAGTCTCAGAGTGTCGGAATGACTTACCTGGGCAGCATCAGTGGCGGCGTGGAGACGGCAGCCGTCCTCAGAAAATTGGCCGCCGACCTGGGAGGAATCGGCACCGGCGTGCCCTACATGGCATCGTCGGGCATCGACACGCAGGACGATCAGGACACTACGACGTTAACCCTGGGAGCCAGGACAAGGAGAGCCTCCAATGGCTCCTCGAAGACCTTGAGGTCGGACCTGATGGATCTGGACTTGAGGAGTGACCTCGGCGGGAAGGATTCCTCCACCCTCAGGGAGGAGTCGGACCACAGCGTGGCTAGCTGCGGCAGTTCCCTGGGGGAGAGGATCCGGAGGTACTCCCAGGCCGCTGTCCACAGGACGCCGTCGCTTGACACGATCCCCGGGGGCAACTCGGACACTGAGAGAATGTCGAGGGAGGTCGCAATTGGAAGCCCGGGATCAGATAACACCCCAGGCAGGATTTTGAAGCAGTGCTCGGTCGTCTTGGAAAAGCTGGAGCTGGATCGACACGCCGGGAGGGAATCTGACGTTCCAGCCGAGGAGCAAGAAATGCCCAGCCATGACGACGAACTCCAGGACAATCTGCCAGGACCTCCGAGCCACGCAGAACCATCCTCATTGGCCCTGCCACGTCCTCAGTCACCGGGAAAGAAGAAAAGGAAGACAAAGAAGGAAAGAGACAGTCTGGCCAACAGAAAAGCCTACTGGTTGGAGTCCAGTTCTGATAACAACTCGCAGGAGGAGGAGATGGTCCCCAAACTGTCGGCCTTGAAACAGACGCTGACATTTGGTCAGCTAGATGACAACAGTTCTGGAGTGGAACAAGAAACACCCAAGGACAGGAGAAGCTTCGGTGCCAAGGAGAAAGACCGGCTGGAGGTGGTGGAGAGGACACTGCTTTCAGGACAGTGGACGTGGGTAGCCAATGTTAAAACTTACTTGTAAGTTATTATTGCGTAATTGTCGTTAACTTTCTTAACCAGTTAATCTTGACACCGGCTCTAGACCCCCCCACCCCCCCAATTCAACCAACTAATCTTGTTCAGTTTGCATGGATTTGCTTCCTGGGTTTATGCATGGGCTTTCCTTCGATGCTATTTTCTTTACCTAGGTCCATTTCATGATTATTTTGATTGAAATGTAGAAACATGAGCATAGAAAATGTAGATTGATGCTTTATATGTGTTGTGCTAGTAGTAAATAATGGTATGAATATGAGGATTATGTAAATGTGTTAGAGATGGCAGTTGACTTCAGTTACCAATGTTTTACACGTCTACTTATGATATAGTGGTCTAGCCTTTGACACGTTTCTCCTGCTGGCGTGTTTTTTCATGCTTGTTTATTTTACGTGTCTACCTATATGTTGGTCTAGCATGTTTACATATTTTTTTAAAATCTTCAATTATAAATCATTGTAGATGTCGCATATTAGTGCAATATTCCCACAGCAACTTAAGGCAATATATCAATATAAAAAAATATGGCTGGAAGATTTTGGATTAAATATCATCCTTGGTTTATCTGTACCAGCCATTTATGTTATTGTAGAACTGTTTACAGGTTTTACTCCCACCATAAACAGGCCACAAAATCACTGCAATACTGTAACATTTACCAATACCCTATGGCATGAATACTTCACTTTAAATTCAATATAAATTAAACTAACTAAAAGGAATTTAAGAAGACATGTACAGTGTACGCTGGGTGGGGGGTAGCGCAGAGGTAGAACAGTTGGACTTCGGAGCCAAAGGTTCCAGGTTCAAATCCCGCCCCGGGGGCGCGGCATCAATGTTTGTGAAATTTACCTTTGTGACGCGATATTGATAGGATGCGATGTCTGTAGAGTGGCAGTACAGTTATCATTCTTGGTCTTGTCAGAACCAGCCGGTGCTCGCAGGTTTACTGCAACATTCAGCGCTACGGATATAGCGGGTTTCCTACTGCCTTAAAACTGTGATATAAGTGAAAGAATCTTTAAAGCGACTCTATACCCCAATTTAAAAACAAAACAAAAAAAACAGTGTACCCTTCATATAACACTGACTTTGTTGTCCATTACATGCCCCCCACATTATAGAAACTACCTTATTACTGAAATTGACAAATCAATTTATTTTCATAACATTCTAAGAGGAAAGAAATCTAGACATCAACTTTCTATTTACAGGGAAGACGGGACTGCCAGGGTAAATGTCTCGCCTAACAATGGACTTCCGCCGCTGTCCAACAGTCTGGTGCCCAGCTGTCCGTACAGCGGTCCCGCCGAGCCAGTGACAAGTCTGCAGGTGTTTGACAAGTATCTGTACATCTGTCATCAGGGGAATGGTGTCCGGAGGTACCACCTCAAGGTAACCCAGCCTTTGTGTGTTACTGTTCCACTCTGCTATATGTATTACCCATGGGGTGGGGCGGGTGGTAGCGTAGTGGTAGAATAGTTGGACTTCGGAGCCATGGTTCCAGGTTCGAATCCCGCCCCGGGGGCCCGGCATCAATGTTCGCGAAAGTTACCTTTCTGGCGCGATGTTGATAGGATGCGATGTCTGTAGAGTGGCAATGCAGTTATCATCCTTAGTCTTGTCAGTACCAGCCGATGCTCGCAGGTTTACTGCAACTTTCAGCGCTACGGATGTTGCGGGTTTCCTCATGCCCTAAACTGACAAGTCGTGATATAAGTGAAAAAATCTTGAAAACAACTCTAAACCCCAATTTTTTTTAAAAAACAAAAAAAACAACATGGGATGCTTCATGTTTTTGGCTGTTGTATGTGTGTCAGCATATGCTGACATTGATTGGTTCTGTTTCTGTTTTTCACAAATACTACTACTAATAATAATATAATTGGCGATATTTCTGGGTTTTTTCACAGATGATGATGATGATGATGATGATGATGATGATGGTGGTGGTGGTGGTGGTGGTGGTGGTGTAAAGCACATGCTTCTCAGTGCCACCAATATTATTATTACCCAAGTCGATCAGTGTGCACTCACTTGGACTTTCTCAACCTCCTGGGTAATGTACAAATGGCCAACGACTGGTATTGACGGTCTGACTCTTTGCCTTGTTACAGACTGGTGAGCTGGACATGCAGTACGAGTGTAGCAGCCACTCCGTGGAGTGCATGGAAGTGTTTGCCATCCCGGGCAGGGAGGACTGTATGTACACTGGAGGACTGTCCTTCCATCTACTGCACTTCAGCATCAAAGTGAGTCTCAGGTTTACTCAATCTTTTTTTTGTTGAAGGATCAGTCCATTCATTCTATTTGGATACTGGTCGCAGAAGACCAGAATAATTCCGCAGCTACATTAAATTCCAACTTGCCCACTCTGTTGTATTAATGCTGAGCAATGAGGAGGGGTGGGGGGGGGAACGATGGCACAGGTAGTAGACAATTAACCTGGTGGTCTGAGTTTGATTGTATTCAGGTGATCTAGTATCCCCTCAGTGTAATATTGGTATGTATTAGTGTAAGTGTAATATTGGTATGTATTAGAGTAAGTGTAGTATTGGTATGTATTAAAGTGTAATATTGGTATGTATTAGTGTAAGTGTAATATTGGTATGTATTAGTGTAAGTGTAATATTGGTATGTATTAGTGTAACTGTAATATTGGTATGTATTAGTGTAAGTGTAATATTGGTATGTATTAGTGTAAGTGTAATAATGGTATGTATTAGTGTAATATTGGCATACATTTGTGTATTATGGTTCCGTTTTAGTGTATTCAGATGCATTTTAGTGTAATACAGACACAATATTTCAAATTATAGAATTGATCGTTTGTTTCCTAACTACAGAGTCCTGGTGTCCTCCAAACCTTCGAGTTGTCTGATGCGATCAAGTGCTTGCACCATGACTCAGGAATGCTGTACGTTGGTCTGGCTTCTGGGTCGGTGGAGGTCATTGATGTCAGGGTACGATGTCAACATTGCATGTACTAACTGTCTGTTCATGTGGGGACCATTTCTGATCCTTACTAAATATTAATAAAGATTCTATAATTATATTTTCATTCCCATATATGCCATACGATGGCACAGTAGTGCAGTGGTAGCCAAATCTGACCACAGTTTGATTCCTGCCTAGTAATATTTACTACTACGCAGTAATATTGGAGTGTGTTGTATGATTACAAAGAATTACTGGATTGGTTTCTGGAGCACTGGACAATAACAGTTCTGTAAACCTTAAGATATTAAAATACCGAAGAAATTAAGAATACATATAGTAATAACAGTGCTGTAAACTTGTCACTAACAGAGCCACCGGCACAAGGACTCGTTCCAGTGTGCCTATCAAGCCATCCACTGCATCAGCTCGGCTAGGGAGGGCGGCAGCAGGCTGATCTGTGTGTCGGCCCAGGACACGACCATCTCCGTGTGTGACGCCCGCAGTGGCCTGCCCGTCCGGATACTCGGAGGTCACTCCAAGACGGCCTTCTCTGTGGTGGTAAGTTAGTCGAGGTGTTGACAGTTCATAGGGTCATTGAGAGGTCAACATGACATCTCTGTATACTCAGAGGTCACTCCAAGACGGGCTTCTCTGGGGTGGGAAATCTGGTTAAAGGGTCAGTCAGAGGTTAGAGGTAACCTGGAATAATATATGACCTTGGTATTGTGACCTGTTCCCATATTTGGAGATGACAATAAGAAGGTTTTCTCCATGGTGGCAGAGAAAGTGACAGGTCATAGGGTCAATGAGTGGTCAACGTGACCTGTCTGTAAACTTGGAGGTCAAGGCCTTCTTTCTGGTGTCAGTGAGAGGTCATTGTGACCCATCCGTATACTTGGAGGTCACACCAAGACGGCTTTCTCCATGGTGGAAAGTTAGTTGAGTTATTGACAGGTCATAGTCATTGAGAGGTCAACATGACATCTATGTATATATGTTACTGTCAATCTATAAAATCACGCAATGTGCAAAATGTTTGAAACTTTCAGTGACTTTCTTTCCACTCAGTCAATTTTTTAAATGCCTGAAATGATAAAATGACTCCC
>JAUTBT010029219.1:0-19193 GCA_032361225.1 Lepetodrilus schrolli
CATATAAATATAATACCAATCAATATAAGTTATATATTATTGATTTACTTGAACCCTCTGAGACTATGGATAGTCTAAGTAGCACGCAGTCACATTCTAGCTATGGTTCCGGACATGGACCTATTTGAGCCTTGTTAAAGGCTCACGGGTTTGTTTACATATTCCATGGTCAAACGTAGTTTTACATGAAAGTGTGTACATTTGATGTGTCTACACTAGCATATTGGGTAACGAGCTACATTTCCCGCATATCCCACTGGTTTTCAATATTTCATATTTTATTATTTTGTAATATGTATAGTTACGTACCTTTATTGGTACTAGTAGGTTATTTTGACCGTGTTCAATGATTAGAGTTATTCCCCCCTAGTCTATTAGACTATAGAAAATTGATATATTACAGTATATTACCAAGTGATTATTCGGGTTTTACCGGAAATGTAAACTGCAATGGAATTTTATCTATCCTACAGCGGTGAAAAGATATCTGGAGGTACACAGGCGATTATATGTATGCTAAGTGCATGTACTTTGCATTTTAAACTCCAATTCGTTCCAAAACGACAACTTAGTCTATGATTGTATGCCTTTAAAATATTCACGTTACACGCTCCCTCTATCACAGTGGAATTGATAGAAGCACGGAACTACATCAGCCGCAGTGTCTTGCTATTCATATAAATCTCGGTTGTCTGCGTAATTCTTCAGGGAAGTCACTCACCAGTCTACCGTGAATAGCGTTAATTAGGAAACGAACGTCTATAAGGAATCGATAATAGCGTATTAATAGCGTATTATAGCGTGTACAATATCGTCTGGGATAATTACTTTTCTCCTGGTATTCCTTCACAGTTACTGACTATCGACACAGTGTGACGGTTACAAGGTACAATGATCTAAACACCGGTGTACTTTCACGAACAGGAGACAATATAATTGCTCAGCCACCCGTTCGAATCGTACCATTATTTGTGTGGTTTTCGGATATAACTAATTTAGGTAAATAAAATGTATTATTTAATTTCGTTTTCTAGTCAGAATTTCTGTATTTGCAGGATTCTGAATTAGTGTACGGACACCGTTGGTGCTATATTCGTTGCAAAGGCTTGTGTCAAACTAAGCATAAATGCTCATGCTACAACAAATTGGAATACTATAAAACCTATATTCAGAAAAGACGTTCTCTGATTGACAGAAATCATTACTAATACAAGAAACGAAGAGGTACTGCCCTCGTGGATTAGTGTACGTGTGTACATTAGTTTCTGGTGTCTGGCCGCTCTGGAAAGCTATGGAAGCAATGTTATCGTATGCTAGAACACGAACCAGCAAAATTAGTATTGATGGCCATAGGACATGTATGACGTATTTACGTAAGCCTGGTATAAAGCATAGATCGTGTTAAAGACATATTACTAAGTTCGCATGCAAATTTTCTCTGGTGTGGAAATCTACGCTTATGTAAATTTGCACACGTGCAAAAATAATTTCCCATGATCGCGAGATTACGAAACCGTTTGGAGTACGATTTCAAGCTCAATTCAAAGTTTTGTTCATCAATCCCCAAATAAAAGTTGAGCTTGAGTATGATATCTAACTCAAAATGTTTCGTGATCTGTGGGCCAGATCTACATTTACTCCTGGTGTAAATTTGCGTACTTATGTAAATGCGATCGAATGACATGTATACATACATACGTGTGCAATTTACAGTTCGAATGCACGCTTTTGTATTTTGTAGCAAAACTGCTAGTATATTGACGAATTTATCACGAACACTGGTCGTCGGAATGAGTTCGAACTCGGAACCTTTTGCTCCGAAGTCCGACGATCTACCACTGTCATCGGAACCCGTCGACTCTCACCACAGGTTTAACCGCACCAATACTTTGAGTTTGGCACAATCAGCATCCGCCACGAAGAACCATATGCCTCCAATGTTTATCCGCAGAGCCGGTATTGAAATCAGGTCCTTGATCATATCCAATCCATTAGCAGGTCTTTGAAACTATTCAATCACTCACCGGACAACACTAGCATCAGTTTCCTAATTGACGTTATATATTCATGACGGTAATCTGTTTCATGTTGATATTTAAATATGCTTCATGTTGGTATTATGACATATATACTATTCATTGCTCAAATCCATTAAGTAGTCTTGCGTTTAATTAATTGGATTTGTTCCTGTGCATGACAACGGAAGATCGGAAGGTCGGCACAACGTATATTTTTATAAAAGGATAAATTCTTTCTGGTGTGTCGGACTTTGTTGTACGGCGAACGCTTTCTGGACCTCACCATGTCATTAACACAATAATCCTGCTACGATTCATCGTGTGTAAAATACGGGATATTATTCTATTTTTATTTTTAGTAACAGTAAAATTACATCCGTTGATTACATATATGGGTATAATTGTACATTGCCATATGCCGTACGACATCTCTCTCCCCCTTCATTTCTGTGTCTCTCTCCATCTGTCTCTCTCTCTATCACTCTCTCTCACTCTGTATGTCTATGCCTGTCCATCTATGTGTCTGTCTCTTCACTTTCAGCTCTGTCTCTGTCTCCCTCTCTCATATCCTCCCTCCCTCCTCCTCCCCTCTCTCTATCTGCCTGCATGTGTGTGTGTACCGTTGCATCTACAATATATCGCAGTACATATTTAAAAACATCTGTGTTTTCTCACACATGATTCTCCAATGTGGAATTACCGTTACATAACTCAACCCATTCTTCGTCGTTGACTAGAAATGTCCGTGTTCTGTTTGTTCTCATGACTGATGTTCTGGCAATATATCGTTTTGAGGTAGCTACATCGATGGGGGATTGTTAAGGTGCGCGTTATTTCCCACGTGAGGAATTAAAGAAGCAATCGAATCAGTGAATAGCTAAGACAATGCTAATGTTGTTGCACTCATTTGACCTATATTGTAACAGGCGTAATTAGGTGTAGTGTAAGTCCGACAACTCTGAAGCGTAATTATTCCATGCCACGTGACAGTTAACAGGCAATTCAACAACAATGACGTAGCCGTCATGAATTATTCATGAATGATCGTACGCGAACATGATATTTGTATTCAATCGGTTGAATTGCGACTTTTGATGGAGCCGTTTTTTTTATGGGTTTTGGTAGTAGACCAAGAAAGAGATCTATGCACGATTTGATGTTCTATAAATAACAGCCTCATTTGCGGCGGCATTTCTTAAAAACATTGTTTTGAAAACTATTTCATTAAGCATATAATACGCCTGCACAAACATGACAAGATTATAAATAGCTGCTATATAGTTCCATTGATACATAAAGATCACCCATCGATATCCAAGTAACTGCGAAATTCAGTCGCCTTTTTAAGATATAAAATATCCGTACTATTGGTATTCAATCTATTGAAAATTTCATTTCACCCGAGGATAAGTTTTGAATGCGATTATTGAATAATGGTTCCATGTGATTTTGTCACGTCTTGATTATTGGAAAACCAATAAAGCCAAACATTGCCCTGAATTTGGGCTCTTCCAAGTTATAAATCCGTCGTGTTTTCGTCACGTTTCCCTTCAACAGATTTCTTGATTAAAACACATGCCATTTATCATGTCTTAATATTGTTTTTATGTTTTTGGCATTCCAGATTAAATTATAGCTGAAGGAGAAGGAATTCATTGGCAAGAATCAGTTTGTGTTCACGGAAAACATTCTGTTGTCCCTATTCTGGAAAGCCGTTCCATCCAGCCAGACATAAACGATAAGCCAGCGAGTGGTAATAAGGAAGACGGGGGGAAAATGGAAAGATCTTCAACTTAGTGAACGCCAAAGAACGTCTGACGTGGTATAATCAAGATATTCCGCAAAGATCACGCTTGGACTTTCATGCGACGTTCAGACATTGGCATCAGGAAGCAATATATCAAGAATCCTTTCGCGGACGGCAATGTCAGACCAACATAAAACATAACGAGAAGAATGTCCAAATAGTGCGTGGAACGAATATATTCGATGATAAAGATGTCATTTTAAAAGGGTACGTAGCTCACATTTAGGATACGAGACTCTGATATTGCGGAATGCGACATGGATTCCAAAGTAATTTTTAGCAAGAAGCCTCCGCGGGAGCAAAATGGCTACCAGGATGATTACGGTAACGAGAAGACTTACGACGGAGAATATTCCGATGACGACGATGTTTTCGTCGAGGACCCCTCTCTTGACGGAAGTTCTGCAACGAAACCGTTGATGCACCCTCGACAGCGAGTCCGCGTGAAAAGTCGACATCCAGACTGCAAATGTCGACTTTTGTGTCGCCCGATTCTATACTTCTTAGCAATGGTTGTCTCCCTTGCCGGACTGATGCTTTTGATTTTGTACATGGTCAACAAATACCAGCACAGACACGATTTACTCACGCACAATCGGATTGGTGGAGACGATGTTAACTTGCCTGTGGTTGGCTGCGATGACATTTCCGTGGAGGATGTGTGGGTTGTCGGGATACCAAAAATGTTGACGGAGTCTGCCTTTAGGATGGTGGAGGTTAACCAAGATGGAGTCTTGGATGTGATATTCGGATTTGCAACAGGTACGTGAGCATATTATCTTCATTTAACCTTTCTAGTAGACAAGTAGACTTACCGTAGACAAGTATCCGGTTACTCGGCTACAGTTCGGTTGCCACTACCCCCCCCTCTCTCTCTCTCTCTCTCTCTCTCTCTCTCTCTCTCTCTCTGACCTCATATTTCGTTGACATGACGAAATGAGAGTGAAAATGCCCGTCCATATTAAATTACACGGGCTTGGCTTGGTCTATGTTTTTAGAACACAATACATCGTGACTCACTACAGAACGGAGTTCTAGATAATCACATTTCCAAGTGTAATTGACGTATGGTAAGCATACAGTGGCAAAACGTTTCATAATCCATACTCAGCTGTACTAAATTGCTTCAATCTGTTCACCAGGTGCTGATGGATACGGGATACCGGATATTGTGTGTGATATATACTTTAACGGGACATATCCTTGTTTTGGCGGGGTTATCGCCCTTGACGGAAGGACGGGAAAGGAGCTGTGGCGGCACTACGCGGCTCACGAGCTGTACGGAATCAACTGTAACGTAGACTTGAATGGTGATGGAGTCTTTGACTGCCTGGCTGGAGGGAGGGCTGGGGTAAGGCGCTTGTGTTGTTACCATGGTAACTAAGAAACGACACTATTCTTGTATTACTGTGGCAGTATATGTTTATTTGTAATATAGTTTTAGTTTAAGGTTGTTCAGTTGCCTAGCTTCACCGATTTAGTCTACAACGCACTACATTTAACACACCTCATCCATTAATTACAACACAATACATACTGTAAATCAGGAAATTAATGCGTCACTAATTTAATGCGACCTCAAGCTTTTAGACATAAATGCGACAACAATTAAATGCGACCGACCTATTTTCATGTTTTTTTTACCGGACCTACCTTTCATTATTTTCCATAATGCGTAGGAATTAAATGCGGCCATACGCCAATCCATTTTCGCATTAATATCCTGCTCGCATTAATTTCCTGATTTACAGTATACAAGCACACAATCAGCCTTCTTGCCTTAAGCATGCTGTTTCTAATTCATAGCTTACTTAGCTCAATTAGATTTGTCTTTTCACACCAATTAGATTTGCATAGATAGTCAGTCATCCTGGTCAGAGGGACCCATGAGACAACATTGGAGAGCGGTCACATTCAAGTCATAGTTATAAGTGGCATAGTTACATTCGCAGCGGTTAAAGTTGGCACTAGACTAGAGTACGATCCTGGGTCATCGGACATAGCTCGAGATTCCTCTACCCTCTACTGACCATACTCATATAAAAGGTAGCTATTGGTCAGCATGGAAGGCTAGAGGAATCTCGACGTACATCGGACAGTACATGAACTTCGGTTAAACGGGTCTGTGTATGTGAGCGAGGTTCAGGTGCTCACCTATGACCCAGGATCTTAAGGTGGACTCACACGGGCCGATCGGTTGTAACGTTGCGTCGAATCGCACCGTGTGATCGTACATGCAATGCGATTCGTAACGACAGAGATCGCGTACTCGTACGATCAATCGAACTAGGCTCATCGTACAACGGATCGACCCGTGTGAGCGAGCCTTTACTCTGGAGCTACGAACAAGTTCTTGTTCTACTCGTACGATCAATCGAACTAGGGTCATCGTACAACGGATCGACCCGTGTAAGCGAGCCTTTTCTCTGGAGCTAGTCCTCTAGACCAAGTTAAACGGGCAATTGCTTAAAAGGATGTTTAGTGGACATTTATTTCTTCAATTTCTACTAGGCCTATATTCTTCAGGACCAGGGGCCCGTTTCACAAAAACGTTGTCGCTACAATTGATTATGGCCTTCCAATTGTAGCGGGTTCCGAAATAATGACTTACAATTGATTGTAGCTGTACAAAGGGACCCGAGAAACGTTGCTAGCAACCGCTGTTCCTTCTATGATTTTGTTAGCGTAGAAAAGTAAGAATTTAAAACAGCCGGAAACCATTGTTTATGTTGCCTGCAAAAAATGTTGGCCAGAACTGGAAAGGATGGCCCAACTATATCTTCTTTGTTTAAATTTAGAGAACACTTGGCTGCAAACCTTAGACATCGCCAATTGCATTTATAACAAGATCTTATATTCTGGCGCTGTACAAACTTTAATTTCCAATCAGATTGCTCCGATTAAGTCACGTGCATGAACACAGTTATGGCCTAAAATTCACGGATGATCGATGAAGGAAAGTGAGATTCGATGCTCTGTGGGCAGAGAATAGCTAAACCCAGGAGGAAATATCTAAAACGACTTTTAGTCTGTTCTGAAACGGATACCACCATCAACAGACCACATCAACATTACGATAATCTAAATTGTCGTCTGCGTGTGTAAATTTAGAATGACAGACTCTTCAATCATGGCTACATTCCATGACAACCGCAAACATCGAGTGGGATATTTGCCAGTTCTTGGAATTCGATGTATAATTAAATATATACAGAAGTTGGTATATCCAAAACGGGAATTTAAATGGATACGTCTTGATGTTTTCTATCGGGAGATGAAGGACAATTTTATTTGGCTACACCATTGCTAATGTTACAGAGTGCACTTGTTGTCACTTGTCCTAGTATGGGAATACATCTCTGTGATGAGGCGCACCCTTAAAACAGGAGCACAGCGCCAGATTCAACGATACGGTCTGGCTTTATTGCAGGGTGTGATAATTCATACAAAAATAACAATCATTACATACAAATTACAATTATAATTACAATTATTATTACAAAAACATGATTAACATGGAAACAGAGTTAATCTTAACAGTGAAAACTACATTCAATGTTTAAAACAGGAGAACAGCGCCAGATTCAATAACACGGTATGGCTCTAATGCAGGGTGATTAGCCCCGAAAGCCCGGTTGCTTAAATATGAACACTAAATGCTGACTCGATTATGGTCATGGCGTGGGATTATTTTCACTGGAAATTAACATACACATTGCATCCCAGAGACCGGTCTATGTTTGTAAATTGACTTTTTGTCTGCTGGAGGGACCCAGAGTAACGACTGTGACGCTAAGGGTGGAAATAGGGTTGCGCTGTTTTGTACAGAAGGCTCGAAAGACAGGCAAACTGTATTTGCAGTTGCTCCTTAGTTTTCTCCAGGAATCTCTGGTGTGACTGTAAGGTAACAGTTACTCAAACCTTAGCCATAGACTACACCCAATCGGTTCACCTCGGACTACTTCCACTTTAGTCCAGTATATACCTTCGGCACTCGCAGGAACAGTAATCTTACACAGATTCCGGGGAAATGGTGATTAGTCGTCAGCCTCACCACTCATCGTATAGAGAATAATGCGCGGAGGGCCTATTTTACACTCTTTATAGTAAACAATAACTTTTATCATTTGAGATCGATAAATGACAGTCAGAAATTAATTTCAAGATAATTGTATGTAATTAGAAACCATAATATAATCGTGATTGTCTTAGTATATTATCAACCGACTACGGGAAATAGGGTAACTGATATTAATGATATTTCAACTACTTTAGGCAACGGGGAAAAACTGCAGATAAGTAGTTTACTAAAATATATACTATTATCTAATCAAGAAATACACTAATCTAATCAGTAATTAGAAAATATTAGGAAATATTGATAATAATAAAGCTAGGGTATCACATGACTATCACGTGACAGATATAGTTCTAATATGGCAGCGACTGTGAGATTGCCGAGAGGACCGTAGGTTAGCCGAGCGAGACTACACCGTTTCTAAGGTTGGATATAGTGTTGCCTTAGAGTTTCACCGTGTTTTACAGGAGGGCTTTACAACCTGACAACTTCCGGTATTGGCAATGTTTCCTCCTCATGTACGAAGCGACATAATTATATGGTATCCTTACCTACAGCCCCAGCAGAGTCCACATTCCCGAAGCTATCGTAAACATGCGTAACGATGTCGTTAAAGAGTCAAGATCATACTTGCTTAGGGAATAATGGTCACTATCGGGGTTATTGCATATTCTGAAAGAACAATCGTTCTCCGACATGTGAGATATTCTTTTCACATTTTTAAGTCATCGAGAAATATATTTATGTCCTATCCAAAGACACATACCCACCAAAAGGGCGGCCGCACGGGAAGTTGTGACGTCACAGAACCCCCTCACAGAAACCAAGATTTGCATTCACATTGGTAGTGTTTTTTCTCTCTCTACCAGTTGGTTAAATTACCGCCTAAGAACACCAATTGAGCTCACAATACATTACAACGTCTCTCTGGTTAATTTACCGAAAAGTGACAAAGAATAATATTGACAGCAGTGATTTTTTCCGTCTCGGTGTTTGATGTGAGTAGTCGATCAAATGATCGACACGTGCATGGTGAAATAAATTACATCTTACCTCTCTGAGTTTGGGGTTTTATCTGTGATAAGCAGTAGGGCCTAAACAGTTCCATAAAACAAACCCGATACAGGCCTATGCTAGGACTGCCTCAGACTGGATTCTCTTCTCCGACGTCCGGGCGAACAGTCTATATTTAGAACAGAGCACTATTGGGAAAGACCTCCTTTGGACCTACAGTGTCTTACAGTTTGGATATATATTTCTTTTCATATTTTCTTTTAATATTATTTAGAAAAAAGAAATAAAAAATAATATATAAAATACTTGCAAGTATGATATTGCCTCTTAAGTATTCTTGTAGGAAAATTTGATGATCCTGAAAGAGTCAAATTTACCCCTTCGGCTGATATCGTTACATATACGATAGCTTCGAGAACATGGCCCAGGCTGGTTTCGGTGTTGTATTTTGAATCAATGTCTGCAATGACAATATGATAAAGCGTTGTCAAAAACTTCCGAAACTGAAGTGTACGCCAACATCTCCAGTCAATCATCCTACTGTGTAATCACATCACACAACCGACATTTCTATTTGTTATAGGGGGGACTGCTCGACGTCAAATCAAATTATTTTGGGGAAAAATGGTTGGAATTACAACACTTCGATCTATCAAAATTGGCCTAATCCTGATATCGGTTTCCTTGTTGTAGCTACATGTTCCAAGGAACATCTTAGCAATGTCTCCCCGTCCTCGCTCTACAAGTCGTGAGGGATGCCTAATGCGGTGTGTCCACTGCAGTCGAACAGAAACCAAAAGGCTGGCACGGTTAATCGCCTTGTCATCAATTTGCTACCAAGAGTCTGCTAGTGTTATGAGAACTGACCGGGCACTGCATGGATCTCACGTATGATATGTAGATAGGATAGATTTGATCATACATGATCCATAAAGAGCGTGGACAGGCTGCACGGGACGAGACGAACACGAGTCAACTGCACTTCTACTGTTCGCCGTCTGATTTGGGGTGACGTTGTCATTTTACATGTGACGTTACGTTGCCCCTTTACAGGAGACGAAACGCTGGCATTACACTTTAGGTGACGTTACGTTGCATATTTTCAAGTGACGTTGCATTGCCACTATACAGGTGACGTTACGTTCCCTCTTTACAGGAGACGAAAAGCTGGCATTACACTTTAGGTGACGTTACGTTGCATATTTTTCAAATGACGTTGCATTGCCAATTGTCAGATGACGTTGCCCCTTTACACATGACGTTATGTTGCCATCTTGCAGGTAACATTACCACTTTACAGGTAGCACAATGTTGAATGCCGACATCATTGACATGTGGATCTGATGCTTTACAAAAGCGTTTGGTTGAATTGAGGTTTAAACCCACGTTAAAGATTATTTCACTCATATCACCACTGGCATGTTTTATGTGCAAGTGCCATGATTGTACTAACATTTACTAGTACTAGCAGTATTAATAGAGTGAATTAATTTAGGGTTATACAGACTTTCTATTGCGAGCTTGGATTTGCTGAAGTAATTGCTCAGCTTTAACTGTTCTAGGGGCTACAGTAACGTTTAAGGCTTACGTCTTCACTATCGACTTGAAGCGGACATCTATTTTAATTCGGGCAACGCTGTCTGTCTGTGCCTAGAAGAATTGAAGTTTCTCGTGTCGGCAAATTTGATCAGCAAGGGTCATTGTGGATGATCCGATGGATGTTTTGGCTTTATTTAGATTGAGTGGGAGTCGATGGCAACATTGACACAGAAGCGTTCTGCATTACCACTCTGAGACCTGTCTGTACAGTACAATAACACGAGCCGTGATGACCTCAGTATTGTATATATTAAACCATAGAACGGTCACATCGCTAGCTTGGATAGTTTAATATGCATGGAAAATGAGTGATGAATTTCTGGAACGAATCCAGAAACTCGGTGAATGACAGGCTTTCTGTATATATGCACTAAAATAAATCCCAATTATATACATTATCGGTTGTGTTATATGATGGTGAAAGAATATGATATCCAAGAATTAATTTTTAACTCTATGTTACAAGATATACATCAGTTTGAATAATGTTTGGAAGAAGGGTTAAAATGAACATTAGTCGTTTAAATTAACCCAATTAAAAATACCCAATATTTAATAACTAACTAACGGTCTCATTATTGACCAAGATCCAAACACAATATACTTAATTTATTGTCGGACACACGGACACCTCTACAAATGTCAAAGTTTATTTACCAGACAGCTCGCGGATATATAGACGGATCCAATCACCACAAAACAGTTCTAAAGTTTAACCAAATCGCCGAATTGTTATCACCAGCGGCATCGTGATACTGCAAGTCTACCCCGCAGCCATTAGAGAGTTCTTCACAAGTCCTGCCAGCGGAATGGCGTGTAATTCGAGGTCCGTCGCCGGTAATTCGAGTCACCCCCCCCCCTCCCTCACCCCCACCCCCTACTTACACCGAATCGATTTCTTGCTTGGAGACATTGTAATAAAGGACGATAGGAGCATATGCTCTTCTATACATGGTGATGATAGCGGATCCGTAGGGGCACTTGTTGGCGTTGTGAAGCAGTAATCATGTGTTTCAATTAATATCCGGGTCGCTTTTAATGGTTTGATAAGGGTGATAAGAAATTGTTGGCTTTGTGAAGCAGTTATCCTGTATTAAACAAATTATCCGGGTTCAGGGCCGTAGCTAGCATTTCCTCTTAGGGAAAATGTTCTAGGAAAATCTTTGAAAATTGAGTTCTCAGAGATGCAATATCCTGCACTATTTGGGTAAACATTTTGCAAGTTTTGTTTTCGATCGTTAGTATGACTTCTCATTCGAAATTTAGATACGGTTTTATAAGACACGGTTTCGTGTTACTTAATAAATGTGTGCACCCGATAATTTTTGACCCTCTAATTGATTATAGTTTTATCAATATTTGTATTCTTAGATAGAAAAAGAAATCTGAAATATATATTGGTCAAACCATTGCAGTTTTAGACGCATGCAAGATAAAACAATATTTAGATTAATTAAACGGATTGTCAAGTTCATGGAGGCTAGTAATTTTGATTGATGTCTAAAAACGGTACTCATTTGTAAGCCCAAATTGGATGCAATCAAATTGATTTCAATGACCTCTAGTTACATTAAATCTTGCTATGTTAGACGTATTCGGCAACAAGCAACAAGAAAATCCGGTGGAGGCAGAAATAGATATTGCAGAAGAATTATAACTGATGGACATTTGTGCACCTTAATATATTTACTATATAGAGTCGTTTATTTCTGAAGGTATCCAATTCGAAATGTTTCGTTTATTTGTGATTTGTCCTGTTTAACAGACGTTCGAAGCTGTGAGCGGTAAGGATGGAACTCTCCTGTGGTATTTCGGAGAACAAGAGTCTCGAAACAGCATCATGAACCTGTATACAGCTCAAATAATACCCGACCTTGACCTCGACGGAGTTCCAGACATCTTGGCAGCACATGGCGGTGACCCTTTACAGGAACCAGGTCAGTGTCGTCTTGAAAAACATAATTTCATATTCAGTATTTTCGGAATCAATTTCCATAAACTTCATGTTTTGTAAGGAATTAATTTGGGAATGTGTATTAAGTATCTTAGAAATTAGATAGTAGAAGTTGATAAAGTAGAATGAATATTATTAAATATGAGAAAAACAAACAAACGAATTTCTTCATTTACAGGAAGCAGCTACCGTCTGACCGGCCGAATGATCTTCTTTAGCGGCCGTACTGGGGAGGTGTTGCGGTGGGTTGGTGTCCCGGATGAAAGAGAGACGTACTACTCCCCTCAAGTGTACACGCAAATAGATGGGTCGAGGATGGTTCTATTTGGCACGGGAGGAGAAACGCACGCAGGGTCCCTATGGAGAATTGGACTGGATCATCTATTTAAAGGGCAAATGGACAAGGTGAACCTTTTAATTTCATTCTGTGAGATATCATTAAACATATTCCTTCAATCCGTGTTGAGCGGGAGCGGAGATCACTGATTGGCTACTTGATAGGGTTCTTCGCCTGTGATCCTGACTCGTGATTGGCTACGCACTGAGCTTACTGTTGATTGGTGCTTATGCGTGGAAGATACCCGCACGACATTTACCAATTCACTACAGTCGATTGGATAGGTGTAATTTCGTTCTACCATTGCGTTACCACCTGCCCCGTTCCATAGCATGATCATAGCCCTAACACGGCAAACACACAACGTTATAAAACGCTATTATAACGTTGTGTTAACGCTATAACGTTATTGCAACGTTGTAATAACGTTATATAACGTTGTGTGTTTGTAGGGAAGAGAGTGTTAGCTATAATACATGTACTAGGTATCGGTTCACGAAGCCCTCTTATCTCACATGAGACGATGTATCTCTCTCGTAGCGATCTCTTAGCGTTATATGTCTCATGATCTCATAGCCTCATCGTGAGCTTCGTGAAACGATACCCAGGTCCATACATGTAAATGGTAAATGCCTCTCATAGCGCTGTGGTTATTCCGTGTAAAAGTACCCAGGAGGCGCTCCTCTGTTCAGATGCTTTCTTGCGTTCACTCTATTAACAATTCCCCATCGCGTGTAGGCGGTGAAAATCTACACTGACGACTTCAAGGGCGTGATGACTCCTCCGGTACTCGCCGACATCAACGGGGACGGCGTCAGCGACATTATCATCTCCATGTTCAACTCAACCACCATCGCATTCGATGGGAACGACTACCACCAGCTATGGAACTTCACATTACCTCATTCTGAGTCGTACAAGTTAGTATAAAAATAAGTCAATGGTCAAACAATTTATATTTCGGGGTGTAATTGTTGCATATTACGATGTGGTAAAGGTACACGGCATTTCTTTTACTTCAAACCAGACAGTTACCCCCGATTGTCTGAAACTGGAGGAATAGTAACCCCTCTTTATTTAACTTACTGGCTGCTAGAGACAACCGGAAGTGCCCTAAAGAACAATGCTGCGATTAATCCACCACGGTTTGGTTTAATGAAACACGTTTAGAACAATGTAGTAAATTAAACACAGAACAGTTTCCTTTTATGATTGACTTAAATAAATGTCGTACGTAGTATGCAACCCAGCTGCACTGTAGTATTTAATTTGCATGTATTAAGGAAATCTAAAACATGAATACTTTGACATTGGAATACTAACCACGGATCCAATTCCAGCACTCCTGCCGCCGGGTACTTCAATGATGACGACATCCCCGACTTCATGGTGAAGTTTTCTTACGGACCCGGATTTCCGGTTTATTATCACTCCGAGGTAGTGTTTCGAGGATGCAATAAATTATGCTTCAAGCTTTCATTGGAAGCAATATCAATCAGCTATTTTATATACTGTAAATCAGGAAATTACGCGTCACTAATTTAATGCGAACTCAAGCTTTTAGACATAAATGCGACAATTAAATGCGATCGACCAGGCCTCTATTCATGTTTTTTCCCGGACATACCTTTCATTATTTTCCATAATGCGTAGGAATTAAATGCGGCCATACGCCTGTCGCATTAATATCATGCTCGCATTATTTTCCTGATTTACAGTAAACACTAGGGTAAAAGTTTAATGGAATGATGATATTGATATTTTTATATTAGATATAAACGCTGACGCATAAAGTGGTATGTCAAAACTGAGCCGAGTAATTGTAATGAAATTTACAATACATGCGAAACAAATGCATGGGCAATAAATACTATATTTAAGGTGATTGCATGTGTCAATCCGAATGGATAACACTTCATGCTCTTGACAACGCATTTTCTCCCTCAGACAACGGTCGTGGACGGGCGCACCGGGCGTCCCCTTCTGAAGACACCAGTCAGAGATACGGTCGGCGCCCAGTCGTCGCCTCTCGCCGTCAACGTGGAGGGCCGCGGCAACGACATCTTCCTGTACTGGGTGGCCGACTGCGAGGAACACGAAGGAGAGGGAGGAGCGTTCAGCTTCGTTAAGGGTGGGTATAGATTGCCGAGGCGAGGCTCGAAATCGGAGCCGTAGGATGAGCACTGCGCAGCAATATTTCTTTAGTTTGTTTTATTATTGTTTGTCTATGTTTGGATTTTATTTTATTGAAACCTTTGGTATAAATCGTGCGAGGAAAAGGTACGTCAGTGCCGCGAAATACTTCTGCCATATAATATAATTGCTCCTTAGAGAAGGTGCTCTTAACTCTTTCTATGCTAGAAGTAACCATGCAAAGATGCCATGAAGAGCAGTGTGCGCTTAACCCTCTCCCTGCAGGATCAGGCAAAGGAACTACTCATTAAGGCATCTCCGGTTGACTTCAGCAGGGAGAGGGTTAATCCAGCTTGAAGAGAGTTAATAAGACGATGTAGGGTTTTCATGCGTCATAATAATTAGTTATTATTACACTACCATTACTCGGCACTGATCCGCAGGTGATGTCTCAAACTCTCACGAACGCACTGCACGTTCTAAACCAGCAGAAACTAACTCTCTCCATGCTGGAGGCAACCGTGGTTGCCCCCAAAGAGCAGTATCTGTGCCTAACCCAGCATGCAGAGACGTAAATACAAACTATAACCCAAGTGTTTGCTTCAGGCACCAACGTTCACGAGCAGAGCAGGTCAGATTTCTGCAAGCTGAGGTATAAAACTAACGGATTCAGCAAAGTCTTCGCCTTGAACTCGCATATCCCTACTCCAGGAAAAACCGTCTACTTCTCGGGTAAATTCCATGTGTGATTACATACCTAGTTCCGCAGATTTCTTCTGGAAACCTAAAATAAGTTTATAAAATAAAAATACATATGATAGTTCCAGAAAGACTAGGCCGAGAAGCTCTGACCGTTATATAGCATCAGGCTGGATTGACCGTAGAGTACGGTATCTCGGCGTACAGAAAGACTTGCTAGAGATTCATCTAGCCTTCCCTGCTGATCATAAGTTACGTTTTAACGTGCATGGTCAGGGCAATTACAAACAAAAAGTAGGGTCAGCAGGGAACGCTAAAGGAATCTTGAATTCCCGAAAGACACGTGTACTCTGATAGCTTCCTGAAGGTATTTAGTCTGATATGATTGTTTCCGTTTCCGGAAAGTATTCATGACAATATGATAGTTTCTGGAAGGTATTCTTGACAATCTGATAAGATAATTTCCGGTATTCTGGACAATATGATAATTTTCGGAAGGTATTCTTGACAATATGATAGTTTTTGGAAGGTATTCTTGACAATCTGATAATTTCAGTAAGGCAGTCTTGATATTATGATAGTTTCCGAAAGGTATTCTTGACAATATGATAATTTCAGGAAGGTATTCTTGACAATATGATAGTTGTTTCTGGGAGGTATTCTTGACTAATAATTTCCGAAAGGTATTCTTGTCAATATGATAGTTTCCAGAAGGCATTTTTGACAATATGATAGTTTCCAGAAGGCATTCTTGACAATATGATCGTTTCCGGGCATTCTTGACAATATGATAGTTTCCAGAAGGCATTATTGACAATATACAAGATGATAGTTTCCAGAAGGCATTCTTGACAATATGATAGTTTCCAGAAGGCATTATTGACAATATACAATATGATAGTTTCCAGAAGGCATTATTGACAATATACAATATAATAATTTCCAGAACGCATTCTGGATACTCTTCCTGTCTGGATGCTATGGTGCTCCAAAACAAATATAAATACATGATTACCTCGCACAAGATAAGCGCCTGTAAAACACCAATGGCATAGTCCATACCAGTATGTTATTCAATCATAGTTTGCTGCTAAACGTCTTGAATAACAGAGTATATAAAATTATACATTACCTCGTCCAAGATAAGCGACTTTAATACGCCAATAGCATAGGGCATACACAAATTACCAGTATATTATTTAATCAGAGATTACTGGTACACGCCTTAAACGAACAGAGTATATAAACCTATACATGTTCTGTTTCAGGAGATCGGAAAACGGTTGAACATTCCGTGTGGATCAACACAACCAAAGAAGCGCAAAACTACATAAAATCTCACCCGCAAGTCGACAGGTCTTTTACTCCACTCCTTGCTGAGGGACCGAACGTTTTACAAGTAAGAGAACCATCCAAATAAATAGCTCATGAAAGCAATTATTTTATATTTTAATATAACAATCTGCACATATATATTGAGCAAAATCCACGCTCTGTAGCGTAGACCTCAGTCATAGCACTACATTAATAATTATTATGATGCAATATTTAAGTTGTAATACATCTTACAGTTAAATAGATATTTCAAGACACTTTACATTTTGTAAGAACATTGTGGACTAGATTTCCCTTCACTCACACGTATATATACGCAAGAACATATTACATGTCAATACTGCAATTGATTCTATATATAATTCCCATAATACAAACAAAGTCATATTATTTTCCAGTCTTCCCCCGACAACGATCTTTTCCAAAATGCTATGGGGAAAGAATTCATCTCGCCTAGCGCACATTACGGAAATGAAATGACCTCAAGTCGCAAGAAAGGTCCATTGCCTCTCCCAAGGCAACCCACGGTTAACAACAGACAACATAATGTAGATAGACAGCGAGGAAACAACAATCTCCTAAGAAATAATGCTCAAAACGCGGGAAAGAACCGCTTCCGGTATGGAGACGATAACAACAATCCTTACCAACGGCCAGATGACCGATATCTTTCGACAGGAAGTCAGCCCCGCAGTAACCAGTACACCGGAAGTCAGTCCGGGCGAAATGGTTACGATACCGATCGGTACCAAGTTCCGTATGGCTTGGACTCGCAATACCCCGGATATTACAGTAGAAACGATGACGATTATGACGACGACGACAGATTTGGCAAGAACTACCGGAGGTTTAAGCTGTCCCCCAAGAAACCTGCCCCAGTTAGGAAATTCCAGTACATACGGCACAAAAGAGACGTTGATTCTAATCAAGATACGTTTTTAAATATAGAAAAATTAAAAACGCTCAACGAAAAACTTGTAAATGAAATTAATAGAAGGGAAATGGGATATGGACAATACGATGGCATCTACATGAGGAGAAAACGAAATAGCGAGAACTTTCGTTCGGCCGAAGACATCCGTACGCATCACCACAGTGGCAAACGGAAGCGGAAACGACGCCATGTTGGTCCACACGATGCCCATGGCCTGCAGAGACTCATATCTACTGGAACCACGGCTCCATCGTCACTTCCGGTGGATCATCCCGACTACAACAGCACCATTGACTATATATTCGCCACTTATTGGTTCTTCCCTGCCAAAACACAATCAATTTTGCCAGGCGACCAAAAATGTATTGCGAAAAACCTGGCCAATGAGAAGATCCGATTCGATCCGAAAAGTAAGAAAATCGAAACATTCACAAGCTAGATTAGCTGGTATATTCGATTTGATTTTAGAAACATACATATGTTATAATTATGATTGTTATATAAACAATAGTTAATTGCTATTATTATTATTATTAATTAATAACCATTGTTGGAAATTATCTTAATAGTGTATTGTATATAGGCCTACTAGTATTAATACCAAAGCTTACTCCTGTTTAATTACAAGTGTAAAATAAGTAAATACAAATGAAAAATATTATCTGACATCAAATTATACTGATACCAGGCTCCGAGATTTCATGACAATCATCATTTTCAATCTCAAATTGTATATGAAAATTTGTGAACAAAACCCCGAGTTGAGAATGAATTTGTACTCAAACAAATTTCGTAATCTCGTGGCCGGGTATATGCAACCTACTAAAATATTTCTACGTTGAATATTTACCAAATATTGCCACATATATTTGCCGTAATTTTATTATTATACATTCTGATTTATTGGATGATTTTTCCTTAGTATCCAATGAATTATTTTCGTTACATGTTGTTAGGTGAATATTACGGGCTTGACCACGATAATTTCGAGCGGGTAATCACCAACAACTGCCTGAAGAAGAGTGACCATCAGATGTCCGACGATGGGGTATATGAGAGCCAGTCGGACTACGACCCATTTAATGTCCATATGGGACAGATGACCGTCTATAGGTATGCCTGGCAGGTGGTAGTGCAGTGGTAGAACGTTGGACTTGGGAGCTAAAAGTTCCAGGTTCAAATCCCGCCCGGCATCAATGTTTGCGAAAGTTACCTTTCTAACGCGATATTGATAGGATGCGCTGTCTGTAGAGTGGCAATGCAGTTATCATCCTTGGTCTTGTCA
>JAUTBT010029240.1:0-19183 GCA_032361225.1 Lepetodrilus schrolli
TATAGGGCATGTCCTTACAGACCTACAACCGAGGTGGATAATGGAATCCGGATTATGACAAACAATAGTTCTGTGGCGTCTTGATATTGAGGATCCACGTTCCAACAGTCATATTAATATACACAAACACATGAAGGTATTCTGCTTGGATCGGCATGATCTAGATAATTAGAATGTGTGTAACCCTACGTACGCATTGCCTTTTTCCAGTATGTAGGTAAACATATCTCAATAGGGACTTTCTACAAAATCACCATTCTACAAAGTGGCACAGATCAATTTCATAACATAAGGACCAATGGACTCCTACAGCACGCCAACATCTGGTATCACAAAGGACCCAATACATTAGGCTCCAGATAGGGGTCACTGGCCCAATTATTAAGCGCATTTAATGAAGCCTGTATGGGTATATATTTCTTCATATTATTCATATATACAATTTGATAAGAACTAGGAATCGTATGGCTATGAACATGTTAAATCAATAAATATTGACTGCATTAATAAGCATTATTAATTAAAATGTAGGCAAGCTGTTTGGATTATTTATAATTTAACTGCTGATGCATTAACTGCTTAAACAGTTAACAGTTTGAGAAATGTCAATAGTAGTTTGATGGAGGAAGGATATTATAATTTAGAATATGAGCATTAGTAGGTGAATTAGTAGGTAAAATTATTAGTAGGTAAAATGTAAATAATATTATCCAAAATATGCGACGATTCTAGCGATTTGATTGGTTGAGAGATGTCCTGGAAAAACTCGTACACCAGTTTGGCCGTAGTTAAAGGTTGTGAAGTCAAGATCACTATGACGTCATGGCGGTTGCCTTCAACTCAACGTTAGAAAGACATTTGCATGAATATTCGCAAGTTCACTTTCTTAAAAATATGTAGATCTCTTACGATTTAAAATAAATTCGTTACCAGCGTGATTTCCAGGGCATACGAGTTTTTACAAGCCGAAATTTCTCGGGGTATACGAGAAATTTCGGATTGTATAAACCAGTACACCCCGGAAATCACGCTGGTAACTAATATAATAATGATACTAATAATAATTATCATTATCAATGTAATTCCGTCCGGGTCACTTATACCATAGATTATAACTAATTATCAACTCCTTCAGTGGGGGATCAATGACATATCTTGTAAACAAATGTAGGTCTATGTAGCAGGCCTATTGGATTGAAAAGACAAACGAACAATAAACACCGATTAAAATTTAGGAAACGACAAATTCAGACATTATATTTTTACCTGATATTCATATATCGAATGTCCTTATCCCGACATTTTAGTATATAGACTACTAGTATAAAAACTGTGCTCGCTGTTTAAACCGTTGTCAGTATTATAATAACAACCAATAATAGATCTGCAACCGTCATCTAAAACAAAGTATGCTTTTAAACATAGTATATATCGTATATATATCGTGACACAGTTGGCTGACATTCGTTGTAAACAATGTGAGCATTGACTCTAGACTGGTCACCAGATGACTGATAGTGATTGTGGCCTTTGACGTTTTAGCATAGTGTTGCCAAGGCGACGACCTCTTGACGACAAAACATTGACCGATTTGCCGATTTAATACACCGCAATAAGAAATAACTCGTTTGTTAAACCATTTAAGATGTTTACATATCAATTTGATAGTGGTTATATTACAAATATTATTAGTATGTAGATGGTTTGGTTGTGTAATGTGGTGTATTGTTCAAATCATATAGGTTTTGTGTACAAAATATGCGCAATAATATATTGATTGGAACTACAAGATGGCGGAGGTTGTTGATCGAATTCTTTGCAATAGGTCCTATATTCTAATGAAAATGTAGATGATAAGAAGAATTATCGCTTATTTGTGTAACGAAGGTTGAATTGTTGAATCTGTTAGCTTTGTGGTGCTTAACTGGGCGCCTGTTCTATTTGTTCTACAACAGTTTTATGTGTTTGAATCATAGACGTGTTGATATTTTTTCTTGGGAAGTTGTGGATTGGATTTATGTGTGTTCTCTGTGAGATTGTAATTCAAGAAATATTTCGAGGCATGAGTATGACACCATCTGGAAAACGGAGGAAACGTACAAATTGAAAGCTGGAAGTTTGATGTTTCAAAAGGAATTACGTTTTCTGGACAATATACTGTGATTCTTACCACGGTGTGTGGACAAATTGAGGAGTGCTCCATAACTACTTACTGTCAGAGCCAATGTTCCATTGTGCATAAGTGCCAAATATTACATTTGCATATATTTTCTAGTCTTCAAAGAAATCTGAAATGGACAAATATGAAAGATTGGGGAAGATTGGAGAGGGATCTTATGGTGTTGTGTTCAAGTGTCGACACAGAGAAACTGGACAGATGGTTGCCATTAAAAAATTTGTGGAATCAGAAGATGATCCCCTTATTCGAAAGATTGCTCTGAGGGAGGTTAGAATGTTAAAGGTAAGCCTGAAATGAATAATTTGTTGACCAAACCAAGTGGAATAAAACAACAATTCGAAGTTCATCTCATTGACATAAAATCCACACAGAATAATGTTTATAATATTTCTTTAATGTTTACTTGATTCGATAGCATATATGCATGAGTAGCATTAATAACAATATATTAAGACTGCAGATGATATGTCAACAAAACACTGAATTATTGAATGAACACTTATGCTATATAAACTGTTTCAATGCTTGTATGGGCCAAATACTTTTGTTTTACGTTACTGTGAATGGTAAACACAGGGATAAACAGATCAAATTGTCCTTTTTTATTCAGATGAATGATCACAATTTAATTTTTTTTTTTATCTTTGTTCTTCTTTCAGCAATTGAAACATGAAAATTTAGTATCATTGTTAGAAGTTTTCCGAAGAAAGAAGAAACTCCACTTGGTATTTGAATTTGTTGATGATACGTTATTGGGAGAGTTGGAAAGAAATCCCAAAGGGTATGTAATTGTCATCAGTTTCCTATCAGAATGTAATTTCTAATTTAATGATGTGCTGTCAAAATTTCTCAATAATCACTACCAATTATTAGACTCATTGTAAGCACCTCAAGCACTTATGAAACAAATATCTGTTAACATTTATGAAAGGTTTGAATATTGTTGCAAATGTTTATTCATCCAACAAGATTAACTATTTACAATGAATATTAATATTTATAAAATGCTGAACATCATTATAGCTAATTATTGTATCGTCCATAATACAGTTTAGCTACTTAACTTTAAAATAATATCTGACATGGAGATCAGTTATTGAATATGCATACATCATCTGATAGTGAGAGTTGTCTGATAATCCTCAGAAGAATACTGTCGAGTGGTAAAACAGTTTTTCTGCATACAAGCTTTAATTAATATCGTCATCTGTACTGGAATTTATGTCTCAATCTAAACATTTCAAAATATGAACTATAAATGTATATAGTATCTTGTAAATTTCATTTTTTTTATTTCCACTTGATGTTTTATGGGGTGCGACATGAATATAGGATGTCATCATCCTGTTTATCAATACCCTCATGATGTACATATATGTATAATTATATCTTGTCAATTGTCTTGTTTGTACTTTTATGTTTATCATGAAAATAAATATTGTTTAATTCATAATCTCGTGTATTTTCAGAGTAAAAGAAAAGGACACCAAACGTCTCATATATCAAGTCATACAAGCAGTGAAATTCTGTCATCAACACAATGTATGTATGAAAATTATAGTATTTGATGTGCACTTTGGTTGATTTTGAATTACTTCAATTTCAACATTTGTGTAGCCACCAAGTAAATAAACAATAATATATGTAAAAAGTTGTTTCTGAAATGTGTTTAGCATTTTGACGATGATAAACATTACTGGCATTAATGAAGTTACTGACAATGTGGCAGATCTGTATTGAAGTCCCTCATCGTTTGAATTCTATTAATAAAATAGTATCTTACCTACATCTTGTCTTAAAAGTGCGAATAAATGTGGACAGTCTTCCTATTTGATCAATGCTGTGCGTTATTGTTCTTTTAGCAATAAATAACACGATTTTAGTCTCATGAGTCGTTATCTAAAAAGACAGCAGTTAGTCGATAATTTTACTTTCTTGTTCTTTGATTCTGTATCACACCATGAGGTTCTGAGTCTGATATTGATACAAAAACAAATATACAATGTGGTAATTTGACATTGCTCTGTTCTTCTTCATCTTGTATTGGCATTGTTTTACTTATTATTACATGAAAAGCCAGCAACATTCTGTACATTCTTCTTTACTTTTAGGCTATCCACAGAGATGTGAAACCAGAAAATATCCTGATAACCAAGCAAGGAATTGTCAAATTGTGTGACTTTGGTTTCGCAAGGACAGTCAGTACGTATTATTAATGTGGACTGAAAATAATTATCTGAAAATACTGAAAATAAAAGTTCATATAATATATCAATATTTCTTTAAGAAAATCATTGCATATCCCACT
Organism: Lepetodrilus schrolli; assembly: GCA_032361225.1. NCBI lineage: Eukaryota > Metazoa > Mollusca > Gastropoda > Lepetellida > Lepetodrilidae > Lepetodrilus > Lepetodrilus schrolli. The sequence goes on from JAUTBT010029240.1 coordinate 4,488, forward strand.
GCAATACTGAGCAACAATTTACTCACTCTTTAAATGTTAAAGAAATATATCATTGCGCAATTTGGAATTACAAATAGATGTATATAGTAAACATGCACACTTGTTAAACTGACAGTACTTCAATTGTTGTACAGCGGGGCCTGGAGATGAGTACACGGACTACGTGGCCACACGCTGGTATCGCGCCCCAGAATTGCTAGTCGGAGACACGCAGTACGGACCCCCTGTAGACGTGTGGGCAATAGGCTGTGTGTTAGCGGAACTCATGACGGGCGAGGCACTCTGGCCAGGACGGTCAGATGTCGACCAGTTGTTTCTTATCAGGAAAAGTCTAGGTACTTTACTGTTTCTCTTGTTAAAATAACTAATATTGGGTCTGCTGGAGCTGCTATAGCAAGTATACTATTTCATTAGTATTCCATTGGAAGATTGTCAAACTTCTGGCATGCTATCATGATGCTGTTGTAGCCACTAGCAGGCCATACTACTGTCAATGATGCGAGATCACTTAGAAGAGCTTCAGGAAAATGTTCCCAGAGCCAATTGTCTGTATTTGGAATATACCCCGGGTATCAATGCCAATAGAATGCTTCGATCTAGTCATGGTCATGTGTAGTATTAGTGTGTGAACTCTAGTAGTGGTCAACATGTATGTGTGAAATATTCCTGCTGCGATGAAAAACAATAATTCATTCATCCTAGTAGGGCAGTTTATCATCCATGGTTTGTCAGTACCAGCTGGTGTACTGCAACAATGCATTTCAAATTCTCTCCTATGGTCACCTTTCCATGTACCCATGTAATTGTTCACAGGTGACTTGCTGCCAAGGCATTTAGAAATATTCAACAGTAATAGTTTCTTCAAGGGAATGAATGTTCCCAAGCCCACGCAGATGGTAAGTACCAGGCATCACAATCCTGTTAGTAACCTACCTGGGTCCGGTTGCACGACACTATTGTAGGCTACAATAGTTGTAGCACTGGCTTATTCAGATAGCCTACAAGAGCTTCATGCAACCTAATTCCAATTGTAAAAGACTACAATTGGACTTACAATTATTGTAGAGCTACAAGAGAGTTGTGCAACTGAACCTTGCACTGTACAAATGTACGTCTTATTACTCGTTAAAAAATAAATACACTTTTGATATTATCCTATAATACATCTGAAGATGGTAAGCACATTTTCAAACTTGTTGTTCCAATGTGATTGACCTTAAAGAGTATTGAACTACTTCACATGCCTCACGCATAGATAATCTATACTAATTGACTAACATACATTACTTTATGAGAATAGTGGTGTCTTCAACAAAAGAATCTAATGTTAAAAATTAAGGCTAATAATTACTCAATGGAATCATAGTTGTATTATGTGCAAATGTTGGTGGTTTGAACGTCTTCTGTACCACAGTGCTTTGTAGCAATCATACATTATGATTGCCTGTGAGCTTTAGTCTGACAGTGACATTCCCACTGTTCGTAGAAGCTCCCTTTCTATGAGATATTAATTATTGACTGTATAGTGAATGTCTGATGGTCACTTTGGTTTTGTTCATGATTGACGATCATTAGGTAGAGAATTTGAATTTTGAATAACTTTATTCTTTACAGGAGCCCCTAGACCTAAAGTTCAACAATCAAAATCCACATGCAGTTGGCTTCTTAAAGGTACGCCTGTGTTCTTGTACCCTGATATTCTACATGGATCCATAGAATTTCATTTAGAGTATAAAACATTGTTTTTGTGTGAACGTGTTAAATATTTACATATGCAATATTCTTTAAGCGTTGTTGCTGCTTTGAAAGTAATCTACTACTTTATTCTGTGTGCTTCAGTGCTGTCTGCTAATGGACCCCGACAAGCGACATACATGCCAACAGTTGTTGGAACACAAGTACTTGGACTCCACGAGGGAAGGGTTTGACAATCGGCCAGTTCCACAGCAACAGAGAACTACCAGAAGACATCAACCTGGAATTATGAGAAGATTCCCTCAGGTAGTTACAACTCATTCAATATCTTCAAATAGAAATGTATTGCACATGTCTTCAATTAGTTAAATGGTCTGGTTTTAAATGTTTAAAGAAACAATATAAAATGTCATAAATTTATCGTCATTAACCAGAGATTCATATGTATTTGTCTCATTCATTTGCACTAAGAGTTTGACCTCGTATTTTGTGCTCTCATTCTCATTGTTCTTCTCGGCCTACTTGTTCCACTTACCTTCACTGGCAGTGTTGTTACATGTTTATTTCTTACCATGTCACACTCCATTGATATCTGCACCTGTCATTCATATGATCATACATGCTATTATCATTGCAGGGCCCCTCAAACTACCTGCCCTCCTTGACTGGCGGATACCCCTTGTCGAATTCTCCCAACCCAGGCAACATGGGGAGGGCTGGACGGTTCGGCCACCATCGGGGAGACCACCTGCCGAACATCTGAATTTTAGGCCAAGGGTGCATGCGCTCGGACGGCAACTGAGGGGTTGACTGTCCAGCGCCATCTGGTGGCCATTGTCAGGGAGCAATGGAGCATGTGTTTTGTTGCACATTTTTGACAAACAGACCTGCTTTTTTCAACATGTTTTACTACGCACCTCATTCAAGTGAAGAGACAGTCTTGACATATTTCTTGGATCCATCAACAATTCTGTTTTATTTTGTTTACATGTTGTGGAAGAACTATCTGTATCTTATAGAGTGTGACTATCTATTAAGTTGAAGATTTAGAGATATACTTTAATGTAAAAAAAAAAAGACATTATTATTTTGTGCTTGAATTAGCATTTTGAGAACACTACCATGATAATACTATTTATCAAAATTGTAGAGTAAAGTCCTCATGACCCATTCACTCCTGTAAGATTTTGTCATCCTCCTACACTGACACACTGAGGTGCTGTGTCTATGATCTGGTCACCTGCTAAATCTCGCAGTAAATGATAACAATCACAATAATTCTAAAAGATGTCTGACAATTGACTACTTGGTAAATAGATCAATGGTTAATGATATAAAGCAAAAACCGGGACTTTACTTTCAGATTTGCCCTCTTATTTAGTGAGGTTGGTGACCAGGGGGCCTATTCTCGAAACATTCCTATGATCTTCTTAGCCTAAGAACGTGCGTATCATTTTCGTAGCCCGACTATATCAAGCTGCAAGATTTTCATGAGGACGTTTCTAGAAAAGACTGGGACTTTACTCTATGTTTGTAACAGTATAGGTAGTATGCTTACATTATGTAATAATGGCTATTCTAATAGCAGTGGCTTATACTTTATGTAAAGTTTGAAAATAGACCTGGATGATAAAAGAAACTACATATGATACATCCAGTGTCTGCAGAAGACACATGGACTCCCTATGCTGTACAAACCCTCGTACATATCATATAAATATTTTTATTATTAAATTATCTGTTTAGGGTTAGATAGAGGTATATTTTGTTGTACTCAGGTAAATGTATATCTCGGCAAGGTGTTGTTTTGAGGAATAATCTGTTTGAATGAAGGCAGCTGTTAACAGTGTGAAAGACATTCTCACTCACGTGCTACTTACTTAGCACACTTTATGCATTCTGAATGCTTCAAAGATCAAATCTTTTTCATGCTTGTGATGAACACTGTCTGCAGCACTTCGATATCTATTTCTCGTAAAATATGATATCGTGTGTCAACTGTACCATGCATGTTTTTGTTCTGTTTATCTTTCTATGCGGGTAGCCAACCACTGTGCCTGAATGTAAACTGAACGAATGTACTCCCTAATATACGATGAGTTGTTAGTAGTAAGTATATATTAACGTACTCAAAAAGATATGTGACAATTAAATAATTAATACTTAAAATTCTAATATAAACAATAGCAGACAGAAACTTCATGTACTCTTATTTCATTCATCTCTTTCACATAAGCAAGAAATTTTGAAGTATGATTCAGAAAATTAAAGCTTTAATAAATGTATTGTAATGCATGATGACATAACCATGATATAACAATCAAGGTCCTTAACCAACAAGCTTTAACATTGTGATACATTACATGCTATTCCCCAAGAGTTAACGTTGGCTATGAAGAACATTGACTTGTGTACATAAGAATGTGTTCATGGCCCTTACATGACTCTCTTGTCAGTGAGTCTACAAAGTTGGTACAGACTTGTATACACCAGTGATCGCTACACTCAAACAGCTCCACCAGACGTTGCTTATGCCCACCAGCCCTTCCTCCGCACTTGTGTGACACATTCTGTAGCATTTATACTGGCAAGCCATAGACAATGGAGCAGGCGTAGCAGAAGTAGCATATGTTTATCATTCTATCACTGTGACATATCAATGACGTTCACACGTTTTCATTTGGTAATAATGCAACTAATGATATAATTAATATATGTGCCCCCCCCCCCTCCACACACACACATACACACACACTTAATTGTAAATAGGCATTTTGACATTATTTGTCAATAAGAATGATAAGAAAGCATAGAAATTAGTCGCTATTTGGGAATAATGACATGTTCTCTTCTATACAAGAGTATAGCAGATCATATCAAGATGTGTTGGAATAAAAATAATCTTATGAAGTGCACCATTGTAACAAATTCATTCAATTTCACTAAGCTTAATCATGACGTATTTACTGTATATTTAATGTGTATATATTATATGTATGTGTATATGTATGTATGTGTACAGTTGCCATTGTATAATTTAATTGAACATATTCCACTGGTGCGAGAGCTACAATTCTATATTATGTAAATGTTGTAAATGTGGCTTCAGTTCCTTAATTTTATTAATATAAAGTTTCATCATGATTTAATGTAATGTATTATCACAACATCAACTTCTTTGTCCATATGACGTCAATTCAACCATTTTTATACATAATATATAAATGTGGACGCATCTATTTTAGGAGTAATAACAAATTTAAGAGTAATAACTAAGGTTTTGCATCTTTCTCCGACAATCTACACAAGAATCCTATATTATTTGGATGAATATATTAAGTTAATTGTATGATTTATCATTCATATTATAGTAAATTTTAATAACTAATGATTGATTTGATTAATTACTGCCATTTAATCACATTGGGTTAAATTAGTCTGCCAATGCTAATCATGTCATGTAGAAATCAGGTATTTTTCTGGGGATTTTTTTTGAGGGGGTTTATATTAATGTTCTAGATTTTGATTAAACAATCACAGTGAAGTCCTCTTGGCCCAAATGGTAAATGTGTGCTTGCAGAACCATGTGGTGACCATGTTTTGTCAACTTTATATTTATTTTGAAAATGAAATTATGTGTACATATCCATGGTAAAGGAAAAGTTAAAGGCATCAACTTTCAACTTTCATTACAGCCACTATATTGAAAATGTGATATCCAATTTCTATCATTTTCTTGGCGCAGTGCTGAAAGTACTTCAAATTAAATTTAATATTTTGCACATTCATATATTTTGACTTTATTTTTTAAAGATATTTTTAAGCATCACAAAATCTTCACGGTTAAATTATTATAATTCTTTTTACAGTAGGCATTGAGCTGGTGTTAAACTATTGGTTTGTATTTAACATCAAAGTTACATTTTCACCTTTGGACAGTGGAAGAGTTATTGAAATCATTGCGTGGTGGAAATATGCTCTAAAGACGGAAAGAGCGCATTTTCCTGAACACGCCTTCAGAGCATATATCTCTATATATATATGAAATCAAAATATATTTGTTTGACCAAGATTAGTTTTCTTCTAAATGTTTCTAATACATTGGATTTGGGTTTTAGTTGTGTTATGGGTTGATCCATTGAACAGTGCTGTCTTGCTTTCATATTTACTATAATTATACATGTTGTTGAATTTTGAACAAGATCGTGCAGCTATTTGAATGTACATGCTCTGTCATCATTATATATTTATTTGTTTTAGCAATTAATTACTACTAACATCAACCATTCAGAGCATCTTTCTGTTGTTGTTTTATGCATGCTGTTGTTATTTCATACCGTTTTCATGCTTGTTGTGATGTGCATATAGTACATAGTGGCTTCAATTGAAAATGTTTACATATTTCCTAGCTTCCAATTAATAGTTACAATTAATTAATTTAAGATTATTAAAATTAGATCTTGGTTCATTTTTACCAGTCTCCAACATGTTTGTCGCAATGGCCATTTGGGAACTCTGATATTGACCAATCAGATAACTTCTTCCAAATGATAGATCTAGATAACCAGTCTGAAACAAACAACTTGGACATCACTCAAAGCGTTCTCTGTCATTTACCTTGTTGTTGGAAGTAGTGGAATCAGCCATTACCGTATATTTATATTTAGATTGAAGTGTCATACCAAGTTCAGTGCATGGTATTCACATATAATTTGTCTTGCATGGCATATATATAAGGTTCTGATAGAGACCAGGTCCACATTTCACAAAAGGGTAATATTTAGTCATGGCCTAAATCAGGGTGTATGCCATGCTTTTATTGCAGGAAATGACATAAAGCTCAATGTACACCCAGACTACCGGTATGTGATGATTTTATACATAACTATCAATCGTATAAAGTCTACATTGATAACAAATTGATAGATAAAGTTATCATTGTCTGTGCAGAATCTTCTAGTTGGTACTATTAACAAAAAGAACTAAATTACTTCCAGTTTTCCACATCATTTTATTCAATGATTCAGAAATTTGACACTTTTTACTGTTGTTTACAAAGGTATTCCACGATTACCTGAAGACACATCCCACTCGCAGCTACCTCCTGTTTGAAATTGACCAATAGTTTTGTTCTGTTGTCATGACAACCATGTATCGCCATGTGCATCACTTCACACATTCCAATGTCACGTCCAATTGTCCGTCCTTCCGAGATCATGGGATTATCTCCTTGCACTCTTAGTTCAGTACGTTTTGTCAATGGCCAAAAATGTCTTCATAATCAGTCCCATTGTTATATTTTTTTTTCTTTCTCTTGATTATTACAATTTCCAGCAAAGGGTAATGATTACTGTTGTTAATTATAATTATAGTATCAATAGAATAAATACTTATCATCCTTCAGTGTTCATCTAATTTGTTCCTGCGCCACAAAAGTTGATTTTCATTGCAATACAGCGAAGCGTTTCTATCAACTGAGGGATGGGTCGGACTACAAACTCAAAAGTCTACTTTTCGAATCCCAATATCAAGCCCACCATGGGTGAAGGAGATGTATACCGTCCAGTGCCTGCCCCAGCACTTGCTTCAATCGTGCAACTACCGTATACCAGGACATTTTCGAGGTTGGCAAATTTAGAGGTTAAAGGACTGAAGTGGTTTAGATGATTGCTATTTTCGAGGATGCCTGTCTAGCATTTAAATAAAATAGTTGGTAGATAGTCTAACGGTAGTGGTTGCTAGTATTATATATCTACTTCCTGATCGTCGCATGCTGGGGACATGTGATCAGCGTAAATCCATTGCGAGTATCCATACAAGTTGAACAATGTGTTAATTGCTATCCATACGTGTACACTTAGTTTCAAATAAGCACTTAGTTAATAAGCTGGTTGTAGTCCTGCAAATCCAGCGTCAACATACTGTGTACTTCATACGTAAATAGTTTAAGACCTCTGTTTCGGTTCATAGATCAATGCGTGTGCATGCTATACAACGTGACACTAATTGACAAGCCCCCTTTCTTTCCCTATTTAGACAATGGATGAATGTACTTACAAGTGTCTCACAGGTGTCTTTGTACCATTAATTTAAGTTTTCACCTGGAATAATCTTTGTTCTTGCATTTAAATTTACGATCGCTATTATTTCTGTATTGAAATATATGTTGACAACTGTGCATGTCAAAACGGATATTTATACCGACGCACACGCAGCTCTTGTTCACGATAGTTTGTTTATGAACCTGACAACGTAAAGAAAATTTCATGGCTTGAATTATTTAGAGGCTGACTAATTAACCTTGAAGACCTCGATAATTTCCAACCTCAGAAATTTCAGTGTATACGGTATTGCATGTTTACTGATAACTGATATATCATCATCTTACTACATTTGGAGTTAACAAGTAAAAAATTGTCCAACTGTGGCATTAGTTAATATCAACATACAGTAATGACATGAAGACTAAACATGGCCTTTGGCACATGTAGATAAAGGAGACCATTTGATTAATCAAGGGTCTATTCTTGGTTCTATACACATTCACATATCTGCAAGTATTTACAACTAACAATTGCAAGCTAATACCACAAGCAGCAGTACTGAAAACATTTGTTCACAACATTGTGGGTTAAGAAAGAGACGAAGGAGACGCAAACAAGTAATCATAACTAAGAGATGATGGATCTAATAGATCTGAATCACTTGTGACTTGCCATCAATGAATCTGGTCGTTGTAAAGTGCAGGCATGTAATTGCAAACCAATGATAATTACAAATACTATGACCCACTCCAAACTAATGCAAAAACTACCCTGACTCGTATGCTATGAACCGCTGTTGATTTTCACCAAATATGTTCATGGCCAATCAAAGTCTTCCTAACATACTGGAAATGAATTCAGTCAACTAGGTTGCTAATCAGTTATACTGGCGAGGCCAAAACTACAGAAAGTTGTTGAAATTTGTTACCATCTAGGGAAACACACCTGTGTTTAACAAAAGCCATGGCCTGCTATATAGAACCATGGCGAACACCCTCCTCTATACTCGGGACTACAGTACATCCATTCTGTTGGTTGGTTGGTTGGTTTAGGGTTTAAAGCCACTATCAAGATTTTTTTCACTCACATCATGGCTGGCATGCATATGTACTGCTTGTACTAGTTTGGATTTCCACAAGTTTTTATAGTGCTAGCTCACTTGGAATATCACACACTGACTACGAGCCGACCAGTCCTTGCTTTACCCCCATTAATGCTGAGCGCCAAGCAGGGGAACAACAAGTACCATCTTTTAACGTCTTTTGGTATGACACGACCGGGGATCGAACCCGCGACATTCTGCACAGTGTTTTGGTGGCAGTGGGCAATGTGTTCTGTTGGTAGTGTTTTGTCAGTGCTTTATCGTCAGTGTCATGTTTTCATTGTGAAGTTATCCTTGTTTATGTTGTCAGTATCATGTTGTCGTGTTGTCTATATTCATGTGTCAGTTTTCGGATGTCAAGTGTCATGCAATCAATATTAAATTGCTAGGATTCATTTGTCGGTATTCACAATATTTTGGTTAATAATGATTTATTATTTTAAGAAAACGGTTATTTCCCATTTAGGCAGTTTCCAATGAATGTGAAGGAGTATAATTGTCATACATGTCTAATTATGTTGTCAAACATGTCTAATTATGTTGTCATACATGTCTAATTGTGTTGTAATTGTCGCATATGGGTGAAATATTCCTGCAGCGATGGAAGTATTAAATCAATCAATCAATCAATCAAAATCTATCGGGTGTCACAAATTTCCATTATGCTACAGAACTTTGGACCTTGTCATCGAAAACCTGACCAAGAATTTTGCTGAAGGAACTGAATACTTCAAGGTAAGAACAGCTCTCAGACAGTGAAGATGAACTAATCATCAGTATTTTGTCAATACAAAGGCATCAGGTTTGCCAATTTTCTGCAGAAAAGTGCTGATTTATTTGTCCAGGGGTCGATTTATTTGCACTGGACGTGTCTTGGGACCTGCAGCCCACAGTACCCCAGGCTTGTTTTCCGCTGAAATCACAATTGTCTGTTGCCATGTCTGAGACATACATTGTGAATAATACAGTGTGTCAACATCGCTGGTAATATATCATTTTCCATTCCAGATGTTGGTAGATGTGTTCTCACCAGAGTTCCGCAACCCAAAGAATATGCATCTGAGAAATTTCTTTGTTATTCTACCTCCACTGGTGAGTCTTCGTTGAGAACAGGAAATAATCTAATTGGCATAATTGTATCTGGTGAATTGTTCTAGATGAATACAAACAATTAATTATTGATTAATAACATCTTTTTTTTTTAATAATCTTTTGACTCTTATAGACTGTGAACTTTGTGGAACATTCCATCAGTTGCAAGGAAAAGATGAATCGAAAGAACAAGGTTGGAGCAGCTTTCACCGACGACGGATTTGCTATGGGTATGTAGCAACATCCATTTTTAGTCCTATTGTAGGTTAGATTGGTAATAACAAAACATGAATTGTTCAAATATATTTTTTTGGTCATGGTTTGTTTTAGTAACAAAACAGAACAATTTATTCTCATAAAATCACATTTAGTGGCATGGAGAAAATAAATAATAATAAAGGTTTGCAAGTTACAAAGTGGCTTCAGTCTGGTAAATAATGTGCCTTTAACTTGTGTGAAAAAAAAACTGTCTTCTTATCGAGTGAAGTGTGCCATTAACTGTGGTCTGTTTCCAGGTGTGGCCTACATTCTGAAGCTTCTGGATCAATATCACGAGTTTGATTCCCTTCACTGGTTCCAGTCTGTGCACACCAAGCACTTTGCTGACAAGGTAGGCATAATTGTATTTTACAGGATTGTCTCCCTTTAGTCATGATTATCTCCCTTGAAAGATAGGTATTACATTTTATAGCATTATCTCCATTTAATGGTATTCATCACATTTTATAGGCGGCAACCAGAATAATTGTTTCTGTTTTGAGCCATTTGGGTCTTCAACAAATGGTGACATCACTAGTTTTGTCTTAATAATATTTTGCTGTTGACAGGTAAATTATTACATTATTTGGTTATTACAAAGTAATGGACAAAAAACTGTGATGAAAAATTATCTGTTAATTTCAGCGCCAAGTCGTCAATCAAACCAGCGGTCGTGGTGATGAGAAACTGCAACAGACGATGAGCTTGACGGTCAAACGCCTTGACCAGACCGTACAGGTAATGTATTGTATAGTTCTATATATTTAAAGGCATACAATAACGGTTTGTTGACCTATTTAATGGTCAAACATATTTTACCTGAACGTTTCTATATTTGATTTGTCTGCACAAGTATATTGGGCAGCAAGCTACATTTTCCACATGTCACACTGGTTTTCAAAATGTTCATGTTTTATTTTATTTTTGTATATTTTATCTGGCAATTTTATCTCTGGTTTGACCATGAAATATTTCAACAAACCGTGATTGTATGTTTTTAAGAACTGCAGAATTTCACAGCATTTATAAATGCTACAACATGTATATGCTTTAAGCACATTGCAAGCAGTTTTATTATTATTATTATTTGGCATATTACAGTGTCAGTCAAAGGTTTCAAGTTTATTTTGAAGATTCTTTCAAACCACTGGCTTTAATTGAAGCTTGGGTATATTACACTATGAGCATAGTTTTACTAACATTTAAATTTTTGGTTATACAAAGGGCATCGGTGCACTCATCCATTTTGTTAACATGTTTTTCTCCGCATTTTGCCATTTCAGGAGTTTGACCTTCTGCATTATTCACTCAGTAGTGCCAGGATCTTCTTCCGAGCAGATCTGACTGCCGCCGAGGAGAAGGAAGAGAAAAGTAAAGGTCAGAGTTCATATATGTTCAAACTGAGGCTATCCATGAGAACTGGGGTGCATTCAGGCTGCATTACCTTTCACTACATAGTACTATGTAGTGCTATGGAAGGGCAGGTGGTAGCGCAGTGGTAGAACAGTTGGACTTCGGAGTCAAAGGTTCCATGTTCAAATCCCGCCCTGGGGGCCCTGCATCAATGTTCGCAAAAGTTACCTTTCTGACGCGATATTGATAGGATGCAATGTCTGTAGAGTGGCAATGCAGTTATCATCCTTGGTCTTGTCAGTACCAGCCGATGCTCGCAGGTTTACTGCAACATTCAGAGCTACGGATGTTGCAGGTTTCCTCCTGCCCTAAACTGACAAGTCGTGATATAAGTGAAAGAATCTTGAAAGGGACTCTAAACCCCAATTTAAAAAAAAAAAGAGAGAAAAAAAAAACTGCATTAAAAATATTTTATAATACATTTGAAGTGTAATTTATCTCCACAGATTTCCAACAAGCAGCACCCTGAGTTACAGCAGTTGCGACGTCACATTAGTTCCTGCTTCGACGCCGTCAGCTGTTTTCTCATGCCACACCCCGGCCTCAAAGTGGCCACGAAGCCACACTTTGACGGACGACTGAAAGGTCTGTTTGTTCATCTGCTTGTAATGTTGCTTGTTTGTTCATCTGCTTGTAGTGTTACTGCAAGTCTATTCACGACACATTGTTGCGTATGTGTAAAGGATTCCTGCAGTGATGTTTAAAGTATTCATTCTCTCGTCGTTACGACATAGCAAGTAGATTTATTTCGATTCCCTGCTCATTATTGTCACTACAATGTGACCAAAATGACTGAAAACTATAAACTTGCCAAGAATGAATTCCCTAATTATAAATTAATTGTCCAAGTAAAATTCCACAATTGTTTCAAATAAAAGGCTATGTCCAATTAAGAAATATTTTAACCAGAAGCATTCCCCTAGCGCCAGTCTGACTACCAATTTAGTTGTTGTGTTATTTCACATTATATCTCTTACCTTAAATTACAAATAATCTCCATGTATAAAATTAATGCTGTTCATATAAGATTCAGAACATGCAGTGAGAATTATCGTTAAATCATCTAAACAATGCCATATCACCTCATGGTTACCTGTAAGATCCAGAATTGACTTTAAAGTACTGTGCATTACCTACAAATCTCTTCATGGAATGTCCCCTAACTATACTCAACAAAATTAATTCAGGACTGGCAGATATTTTCTGGGGAAGCTTTCTACCAAATCGTGGAACTCCGCTTAAGGAATTTGGTACCATTCTTCTTCCAATGCATCTGAGAGTTCTTTAAGAGTACCTGGAGCCTGTAAACATTTGGAATTTGTTGTTGTTAATATAATATAATGCTAAATGTCCCCAAAGCCTACTGGCCCTTAATTAAATTTGTTGAGTATACATATGTGACCTTATCGTACAATATAGGCCAATTGTAATACCAAAGTTTTCAAGGAAATGTTTTGGAGGTCGTACCTTCCGGTACATAGCTGCCACTCTTCCACCAACAAAATCAGACACTGAAAATATTGACATTTTTAGATCCTATCTTAAACCTGTTCTATGCACTCACAGTTACAATGTGTAGCACCTTGAGCACATGTTAATATATGGATTTGGCCCCATACAAGTATTCACATTCATATTATTATTATTATATACTCAACAAATACATTAAAGACCGGCAGATATCTTGTGGGGAAGCTTTCTACCAAATCTGGAATTCGACTTGAGGAGCCTGGTGTCGTTCTTCTTCATATTTTTGTCTAAGTTCCTAAAGAGGACCTGGATCCTGTAGACCTTTCGAAAGTCTTCGTTGTTAAAACTACGTAAAACTGAATTTATATATCCTAAAAGGCTCAAGGGCCTTAATTAATTTTGTTGAGGATATTTTCCTTCCATAATCAAAGAATGTATTTTCATATGGAGTGGAGACTGTTAAACTATGTTACTGATTGCACTGTTTGTTGTGTGACAGACATCGAGCCTGACTTCAAGGAGCAACTTCAAGTCCTCGTACCATTGTTACTCGATCGAGAAAATCTCATCATCAAGGAGATCAATGGCTGCAAGATCACGTGTCGCGACCTGGAGGAATACTTCAAGGTCATCTTCTATTTCATCATAATATATATTAATACTTCCATGTTTCTTTTTTTTTTTGAGAAAATTTATTTTCACATGTAACCCAAATGATGCATTTCTGCAATTTGTGAAACGTGAATCTACCCTGAAATTGATAATTATATCGGTATATGTTTACACACAGATTATTTTGATATCCATATTTATCTCCTGCAGATAAGGAGAAGTAATACATCTTCTGTTTAATAAGAGACTTTGCAGAACTGTTCTCATCTACAGAAAAAACAAACTGTTTGTTTTTATTCCAGGCCTATATCAAAATCTATCAAGGTGAAGAACTCCCGGAGCCAAAGTCCATGCTTCAGGTTAGAACGGTGACAACTCTGTGAAACCCTATTCTGTCACATCTGTGATTTATCTGAGAAAAATTATCTTTAATCTATCTTGTGATGTGGATTAACTAGCACATGCTTCATTTCACTTGCAATTTATTATTTTTTTAAAAGCAAATCATTGTTACCGGTATAACAGTCTAAATTGATCTTTGTATGTTTTTGTTTGTTTGTTTGTTTGTTTGTTTGTCAGCTATTTTGTTCCCTGTGTGTATACCTTGAATTTGGCCCTAGCTATGCATTTGATGAACATATTGTGTTTCAGGCCACAGCAGAAGCAAATAACCTTGCAGCAGTCTCAAATGCCAAGCTGCAGTATACCAGGGAGATGGAAGATGTAAGTATATATACATCTGTGTTTATCATTAAATGGTGGATGTGTCTATTACCTAGATTATCTTATTTCAAATTGGATGCTTTTGTGTTTAGTTTTAATGATCTCAGGATCCCCGATCATCAAGGATTTTATTAGGGGAAATATATTTTTATTTCCCAAATAATATATATTAATATATACCTTAATATATATATATATATATATATATAATATATATAATCATCTATCTATCTATCTATATATATATATATGTGTGTATATATATATGTGTGTATATATAATTATAC
>JAUTBT010029251.1:0-19175 GCA_032361225.1 Lepetodrilus schrolli
ATATATCGGCTAATTCGTCAAAAAATAATAATTCATCAAAATATGAGATTGTGTATGCCGTTCAACTGTGCAATGATTTTCTAATGTTCATTTCATTTATTGGTTTGGTATTCATGTGCCTTCGTGGGTTGCTCCCGGCTGAAATGGAAATAAATTCGCATGTAGATCCAGCTAATATTCAGTTGAATATTGTATGGACAGTCGGTGACTTGTACTGAAGTTGTAGCCTACAAACGTCAAGAGTATGATCGTATATCTAGGCCTATCTATCTACATCATAGTTTATTCACAGTTGACATTAAGCTTACCTTATCTGCCATAGTAAGGTAGTTTGATGAGAAAAGAAGAACATACACGAAGTAGTGAATTGTAACTTGTAAATCGTTCATATGCTGTGGTGTTCAGTAAACTATGAACCAGAGATAATGACCGGGTCCAGCGCTGTTTGGTGTGCTTCTTTTTACAAGGGAAGTAACTCCTGTTTATCTCTCATATATTGCAAAATGTAATGGTGACTCAAGTAGGTTCGAATATGCAAATGGAATACACGTTTTCTAGATTAAAGTCACTTTGGCGAGATTATCTTTGCATATAGTAGGTTAAAGGCCACTAACGGTGTTATTACATAGTCTGATACAACTAGACTATATTTCTCCAACAAGAATTAGTATGACTTTGTGTTCTTAATTGGGGTTTAGAGACGGTTTCAATATTATTTCACTTACATCACGGCTACTAATCCACCCCACCCCAAATAATAATAATTTTAAAAAAGATAAATTGTTCTCCTAGTTAATTAAGTACGCCTACACTTTGACAGTAGTGTGCATCATTCTGACAATATTACGTCAGTTTTATTCCCCAAACCCCCAATGTCGCTCGTCGGAAATGGGTGAAAGATTCCCGCAGCGACGTTAAACTCCATAATCACTCACTCCCAATGTCACATTCACAACCATATATACAATGGTCCGCGGGGAAATATTTAGAACAAAATGTTATTGTCATGGTTTTGTTTACAACAGAGGTGTAGTCATTGATGATACATTGTCATATTATTATGATAGACTGTTTTCATATTTTTTCATAGTTAATAATATGCAGATTTTATTATAATGTAATAGGTAAAAAGTATATTTCCACTTTACGAATATTCTTGTACGTAGCAACATGTAAGTATTAACAGAATACGATTATTAGTAGTTACTACTACTACTATTATTATTATTATTAATATTATTATTAATATTATTATTATTATTATTACTATTATTATTATTATTAAGATCTACTTTAAATATCTTTATTCAAGTAATTGCGTAAATAATAGGCGTATGTCTACGTGTATACGTTAACAATAATATTACGTGTAACGATTTATAGACATATTATTTCTTGTTTCGCAAAAGCCAGAATATGGAACCAGAGGTGCCGGATATATATGTGGGGAATTACAACCTAAATGTACTAAATGTAATCTTAATCAAGTTGAAGACGAATATCATTTTCTTTTAGTGTGTCCGTTTAATGAAATTAATTTCCCTCGAAATTAAAATTCATACAACTGTTAACAAATGAAACTCTTCCTGTGCTAAAATCTCTGTCAATTTTCCTTAAAAGAAATTTGCCAATGTAAAAAAATATTAAACAAATTTGTTAAATTCTAGATGTACTTTGGGTCATGAAATTCTGAAATAAATCTTGTCTTGCATGTCTCGTCTAAAAAGAAATTAATGTTCTGATATCTTCTCGTCAAGGTTGTCCAATAGTATGGATTACAACCACCATTCCAATATAAAAACGCTCTCTCTTATGAATTTTATTGGTGATTCCTCAACAAACACTCTTCAGTATGTTCATCCTATTATAGCAGTTCCGCTCCCGAAACCAGACAGATGGACAAAGGGAGGGCCCGGAAGTGACGTGTTGCTTCCATAAATGGCGCAGTTCTTGAAGGAGCAAGGACTCTCTCTGTACGCATACCGCACTCCTACTGAGGTTTGACGGTTACACTTGGTGGAATTCAAGTAGACGTTGTCGCCGTGGTGTGAAACGATCGGGGCATCCACCCACGTGTCACCAGAACGACACTCTTTATGTACTGAACAACATACCTGGAATATTAGGTGATAGAAAATTACATAAACGGCCATATATAGGGGCCCACAATAGCAGCATTTATCATACTAAATCTAGGTGGAAAAATATATATGAACACCGTATTCATAATCTGCGCACTCTAATTGATGCACAGTTGGTTTTCGAAAGTCGAAGTAGAATATAAGAAACCTGAAGTATGCCTATTCTTAGTCTGTGTGGTATCGGTACATTATACACTATACACTATACACACTATACACTATACACTATATACTATATACTATATACTATACACTATATACTATACACCATATACTATATATTATACACTATACACTATACAATATATACTATACACTATATACTATACACTATACTCTATATACTATACACTATACACTATATAATATATGCTATACACTATATACTATATACTATACACTATACACTATTTACTATATACTATATACTATACACTATACACTATATACTATATACTATACACTATATACTATACACTACGTATACACGATATACTATACAGTATATACTATACACTATACACTATATACTATACACTATATACTATATAGTGTCTTTTTCGTAGTGTTATATTATGATGTCATATTTTATGTTCGCATACAGCCGTATTTGAGATTTCACCATTCATTTTCCGATGAATGTCTAGCACTTTGTTAAATATATACTTTTGATAAAAATGGTTTTCATTCCTAAAGTAGTTGGTATTATCTGTCATGTTTTACCGAAAAAAAGGACATGCGGCTGCGCTCTTGGGATTATTTCTCTTCCGTAAATAGATTAAGTGTTGTTATCACATTGCAAAACATGCCATCGTTGATGTACTAATTTGGTACAAGTAATGATTGATTCCTGGTTTTTGCAATGGAGCCTAAAATGGTAAGAATTGGTATTTTGAAAATATACATTACCCATTATGCCAGAAGTACGTTAAACTTAACAGTATAAGTATGTCGGTATATTTACCACCAAGCTTAGTATTTCACACCACCGGATACCTAACATGATTGAAGCTCGAGTGATATTAAAACGTGACAGGTGTGGCAATCATTACTAGAGGGTATTTATTAGGTCTACCATTGAGGACATGTACCTCAAATCCGTGGTTTTGTCTCACTTCGACGGGGCCATAATTGTAAGCAACTGTCAGCACATGACGCCAATCGTTGTTTGATATGCTCCTGGGATACGGGCCTTGGAATTTAACACCCGTCTCCCCGTAGGCGACAGCCCGAGCTCCAAGTACAAGTCGCTTAGCGACGTCTTGTTTGTCCCGGGGGTGAATACTGGAACATTGATGCCGTGATTGTACACGAGTAGTTGTATTTCAAATCATCATCCCAAGTCTACATTTAATACAGTTCAATTGGAGCAGATTATCTTTCATAGTAAATACTTTCTATTGATATATATAGCCAATACTTTATACTTCTTGCTTTATATGCAAGATTTAATTTAATTTTATCGTAACCTTGACATTAATAGAAAGCTCTCGCTATTTGAAACTATGAATCTCGTGAGTGTCATGTTAGATAATGGCAGTATAGCTATACTTATTTGGTCCATCTGACCCATGGACAATCTGATCTTAACACAATCTGATCTTATCACAATCTGATCCCGTAGTTCACTACGAGATCTTATAAGCTCCGTGACCTGGTCTTGTGACAGATCTATATTTGATGTAAATACTTGACACAGAATACCTTCCATATGGAGAATGAAAGTCAGGCAGATCCATTGCAACAGCCATAAATGTGTTCTTCATGTCCGCGTTAGGAACAGTGCCATGATTAGCCGTTTGTCCTAGACGAATTATCGGGAAACCTCCAATGTTGTTTAGGCTTGTTCTGTATGCATCCAGCTGCAATCATTGCATTATCAACAATATTATAACTATATTGAAACCACTCAAAACTGGCCGGATATTACATAGCCATGCATTACGTGTATGATTACGGTAATGTACGTAGGATTTGACTTTCGAGCTGGAATTCATCAGGTTGTGCGTAAATTATCACCGGAGCTATGAAACAGAATAATCCAGCAATTCGAACCCGAGTTGCTGGATTGTGAGTCAATCCAAGAACAACTCGAATACACGTTGGGCGCCATTGAAACAGGACCAATGCCGATCCTGGGAGTCGAACCCGAGTTGTTGGATTGCGAGTCCAACGCTCTACCGGCTGAGCCAAAGGGGTAACCCCGCTGGCCGAGACCAGTAGGAGCATATTCTATCACACCCGGCTACATGTGACTAGAAATATAAATTGGAAGGTCATGCACTTGACCTGCACAAATCCGAAAGGGAACGTAATGCTGGTCTGGCCGAGAGATGCCCTGTGGAACCTATCTCGCCAGTCTTCTATCATCGCCGGAAACTGGCACGCGTACAGCGAGGCGTGACTTCCGGCGTTATTTTCACCTAGAATTTAACAAAAACGTCATCTTGAATAGCAGATGTACGTGATTGTAGTATGGAACATATTACTAGTATCTAAATGTATACTGTTTTTTTGGGTGTTTAGACATGCAGGAACAATATACATCAGGCAGATACAGACAGACAGAAATCTTGATAGATAGATAGACAGATAGATATATTGATAGACACAGGCAGATATATTAATAGATAGACAGACATATAGACAGACATATTGACAGACAGACAGACAGACAAGAGAGCTATATTATTTCATATTTGATAGTTGTTGCTTGTAATCTGTTTATGGAATATAATTACACCATGATGTTTTCCGTATTGACAGGTTGTGATAATATCTATGTTTCGGGTTAGATAGTACTTCATTCTTTTTAAAACGGCTGATAGCTTGAACATGTTAGCTTTGTGCTTGCGCTACTTTCGGGGTTGTTATTGTTTGTTTTGTTGTTGTTATTGTTGGGTGTGTTTTTTTTGCTTACCTACTTATCACATACAGTATACATAGGTGTCAACAACGACTCAGAATTTGAAGCGTCCGAAATCTTTATGCTTCAGGTTCAATATATAACACTCACCTTGATACCATATGGCGCCGGATATCGTCAGGCCTAGAAGGGGGTTAATCATTGCATTCCACAACACAGAATGGTCACCAGGACCTCTAGAGAAACATTAATCTTGATAGTGAAAGAATCAATCAATCAATCAATATTCAGTCATGCACGCTTTATAAATGATGAATAATTAAACATGATAACTTGATTTGATTGCCAACACATAAATACTAGCATAGTTGAAGTGTTGCATGTAGATGTATATATTTGGTTGCATCTAGGTTTTTCGACATAATATTATTGACATTGCTACATTTATATTTGTTGTATACATAATTTTACTGGCGTAACATATTTGGATAGATACATTAATGACAGAAGTACATGTAGTAGAATCATGTTTACATTTTGTTTTTAATACAGATTGTACTTGCACATTAACACAATATTGCTGCAATTCATATGCTTCTTAATTCTCAAGCACCTGGACAATAGTACATGCCTCAGAATCAGCCGCTGAGATATGTTTATGTATATACTTGATTGTATGTGTAAATACATTCACAATATTGATAAATGCTTCCATGTCAGTAGAGATTTTTATCATCATCTCACTGGCTTGTTTCCCCAATACAGATTTACACTGTACAATGTTTTGTACGATTAAACCCTTCTTTATACATTAAACCCTTTTTCTTCTCTCGCCTGATCAACCTACCGTTTAGTACGATTAGAACACGCATGGAGAGCATGAGGGGATGACCAAGCTTCAATAGGAGTACCGCCCCAGTTCGTCTCGATCAAACCAATCGGATACTTTCGGTCTTCATGGAGATATTTCCCGAAGAACCAACACACCGCAGAAAAATATTTGATGGACCCTGCAAAATTCGAACAGCTAGCTGGGGTGTTGACACAATTGTAGACAGACTAGTTACTGAAATTGTAAGCATAAGTACATAACTATCGTATTATTCACATGAAGTCTTTCTGTCAGAACCCCATGTGCATGGACAGGTCACTGAGTAGGCCTGGATAGGTCACTGAGTAGGCCTGGATAGGTCACTGAGTAGGCCTGGATAAGTCACTGAGTAGGCCTGGATAGGTCACTGAGTAAGCCTGGATAGGTCACTGGGTAGGCCTGGATAGGTCACTGAGTAAGTCTGGATAGGTCACTGAGTAAGTCTGGATATGTCACTGAGTAGGCATGGACAGGTCACTGAGTAAGTCTGGATATGTCACTGAGTAGGCCTGGATAGGTCACTGAGTAAGTCTGGACAGGTCACTGAGTAGGCCTGGATAGGTCACTGAGTAAGTCTGGACAGGTCACTGAGTAAGCATGGACAGGTCACTGAGTAGGCATGGACAGGTCACTGAGTAAGCCTGACAAAGAGGCGTATTACAACAATTTACGTTTTCAAAGGTTTTACTTTTACCACATAATAATCAGTGATATTGCCCCGTTATCAGCCAATTTGACGGCCTGGAAATGACTGCTAAATGAAAACGTACACATGTGTGTATGTTCTGCAGCATGCGCGCTCTAGCTACAGCAGAAACACCAACGTTTATTAATAACCGTATATAAACGTTAGCAACTGTTTTCTGTTTAATTAAGGCATAAAATGAACAACCTATAGACGGTTTCGACCAGGCCGTTCGAATTCCATTACTGATGAACTCTGTCATGGGGATGCTTCCTTGGTTCCTTCTAACTGCCATGACCCGTATGTCTGTGTAATGGTGCACCGCCGATAATTCCGATGTACTGTTGACCGCCTGTACGAATATTTCATTTAGAAAAGTATCAATGAGATAACATATACATATTGTTAGTCTATTTCTGGTTGATACTTTTCTCCCATTATTAATACAAATATGCTTGGAAATGGAATTTTTGAATCGGTGCAGGTTAAAGCTAGCATACTTAACAAGCGTCGTGCTGTCTGGAAAATAATAGATTAGGATACTAACGTTGTCCATCCAGTTACTTATTATCCATATCCCACTTGAAATTACAGTGTGTATATATTTCTATATACAGACCCCTAAATTATTAAATAAGATAGGTCAACTTCGTGGAAAGTAGAATCCACATGTGACATCTTCAAACCTCATCCCTAGTCCCGCGCCTTTCATAATAACCATGGACCCTGATATTATCTATAGGCTGCATGTATATGCATTATAAACTTCGATGAGTATGATATCCCATGTTTCTCCCTACTATTAACACACTTGATTTACTGCGAACGCCATGTTGCTCTGCCCTGAGCACATCCAGACGTCGCCGAACAGGACGTCGTAAATTGTGGCCACCCCCTCACTGGACGCTGCCGTCACAGAGAACGGATGGACGGCCGTCACCGCGGGCAGTTTGACCTTCCACGTCCCGTGACCTTTGGCGTCCACCGTGACATGTCCAGTCACTGGACCGTGTCCGGACAGCGTGACGTTGACGGTGTCTCCTATTTTCGTGGCGTGTCCCCAGATGACAGCCTGTGAAGATCCGCGCTGCAGGACCATGTGACTCTGGTAGTACGAGGCGAAATGGATGGCCGCATTGGTGCCTTGTAAATACAAGATAATAGTTAATATTAAGTCAGACCATACCTTAAACCACATTAGGTCATTGTCTATCTCGTTAAAGAGGCAAGATCATACTTGCAAGTATTTTATATATATATATTAATTTTGTCTTTTTTTATTTTTTTTTATTTTTTTTAATTAGTTAATAAAAGAAATATGGGGAAAACAATCTATCCAAACTGTAAGACACTGTATCGCGAATGCAAAGGAGGTATTTCTCAACAGTGCTCTGTTCTAAATATAGACTTCGCGGGCCTCGGAGAGGACAATCCAGCATAGGCTACTCGGAGTGGTAAGATGTCGTTTCTGTCGATCAAGAGGTCAACGACAATAGCTCACATCAAACACAGAGAAAGTAAATCACTGCTGTCAATAGTATATTCTGTCATGGATCAACATCCACTTGTCGATAGATTAGCCAAAGAGACATTGTAATATATCGTGAGCTCAATTGTTGTTCTTACGCGCTAATTTAACCAGCTGTAGAAGGCGAAATTTATGTTTGTGTAGACACAGTTTCTTCGTCTCCAAAATACTTCTGTTATCCGCTATATGAAGCTAAGCGCATATTAAAAATATTAAAATATGAACATATTTAAAACGCATGTTAAAAACATATTTAAGCGCATGTGATGATCGTAGACATCTTGGTTTCTGGACGAATGTTACTGAAGAACAATATTACTAAAGATATGTCTATATTAGAATTATCCTCACATGTATGGGACAATTACACTTAAAGGCATACAATCACGGGTTTGTCTGCATATTTCATAGTCAAACGTATTGTTACATGAAAGTATGTACATTTGATGTGTCTTCACAAGTATATTGGGTAACCGGCTACATTTTCGTGTATCCCATTGGTTTTAAATATGTTCATATTTTATTATTTTTAATATGTATAGTTACGTTGCTCTATTGATACCAGTAGTCATGAAAGGTTATGTTGACCGTGTTCAATGACTAGAGTTATCCCCCTTAGTCTATTAAACTATAGAAAATTGAGATATTACAACTGATTATTCGTGTTTTACAGGAAATGTAAACTGGTATAGCACTTAACATATCCTACAGCGGTGAACAGATATTTGGCGGTGCAAAATCGATTATATAGATGCTAAGTGCATGTACTTTGCATTTTAAACTACAATTCGGTCCAAAACGACAACTTAATCTGTGATTGTAAGCTTTTAAATGTGACTTCGTGGGGATTGTACATGTTACAGTATAGCTACTTTAGTTATAGACTGCAAGAATAGTTACTGAACTGCGCTAGTATATTTCACGAAACAGTTTATATGCAGACACTCAGGTTGGGAGCAGCTCACTATCAACTCATTCTATAATGTGTAATAGGAAGTTGTGTATGCAAAGAATAATATTGTCAACCGCCAGTGTTTTGCGCATTTAATAGATATTTTATTTCGAATACCATATTACCTCAGAAATAGCGACGTATCAATCACTTATACCACAGACCGATATAATATAATTATATCAAGTGTCGCTTGCATTAATTAATTTCCTGTCTTTGTCTGTAACTCAAATATGCATTTAGTTGGATATCTTATGTAGCCTTCTGTACATAGTTCTCACATATTACCGTTAATATTGTAAATCATTTGTATGTGTTTACATGTATACATTCTCTGTATACTTTGTATTGTTACATGGAGCTTGACATGTTGGCCTATAAAATATGTCTATCACTTTTTTTCTATTATCTTCTAGATTGTTATTTATATAGTATTCCCGTCATCAAAATTCAATTGAATTATTTTCGCTAATCAGATAAGGTCTATTGAGATTTTTTAAAACTTTAAATCAAAGTGAACATACTGTTTGAGACATGTTCGACTATTTTGTGTCAGTTTATATTCAATTAGTCTTACCTGCTACGAGGTATGCAATCAGAATCGCCTGTAGAAACATTGTAGAGTCTCTCAGGATTAAGTCGTGGGATGAGAACACCGTATTGCGACAGTACGATTACACAACTAACATCCGTAGAGCGTAGATCCGTAGATAGTGAACACGAGGTGCGGAAAATCACACCTGCTTGGCTGCCAGAGTTAAAGTACACAGCGGTAGATTTTTTAAATATATATATATATATATATAATATATAATTCAAAAATATATAATTAAATCTAAAACAGTCAATCTATAAAATCAGGCAATGTGTAAAATGTTTAAAACTTTCAGTGACTTTCTTTCCACTCACTCAGTCAATTTTTAAAATGCCTGAAATGATAAAATGACTCCTCTTACTTGACAGATTTGCTGGCGTGAATTTGTTGAAAGAAAATTAAGATAATGTGTAAATTTTTATAGGCATTCACGCAATTATGTGTTAATACATATACAAATATATGCAATCCTGTGTGAATATCTACAAAAACGTACGCATTATCTTTTCATCAAACTCACGCCAGTCAATCTGTCAAATAAAGGCAGTCATTTTTTGTCATTTCAGGCTTGTTAAACATTGCTTGAATTAATTGAAATTCACTGAAAATGTATACATTTGACACATTGCCTGATTTTAGACATTGACTGTAACATATACACACTTGTTTAGATACAAATCAAATACACCCATTTGTACATTAATGTATTATGTCAAATGTGCATAACATAGTTCGAAACTGTTTTAGAATTGACGGACCCAGTCCAATGAAAACCATTTAATGATTTTACAATTAACTGATCATGATTAGGGGTGTAATGATTAATCGCAGTATTCATTGTCATCTGAGTTTAAGAGTGACAGCAAATGTCACAATCAGTATCGAAAAATATGTCTGTCCGTTGGTCCTAGAATGACAGATTCACTGAAGGACCAGGAGTTTAATGCTACAGGAGCTTTTCAGACCAGCCTAATAACCTTATTACAAGAGTATTGGTGAAGGTTCAGGAGCTTTCCAAACTGCTTGTTTTTCTAACCAGCAGGTATTTTTGAGATTTTGTGAACACTGGTTACAATCTGAACAATTTTTAACAGTGACATGAAAGTATTGCTATTTTTCTTAAACAAAATCATGTGGAACAATTTTTGATAGGACCACAATGTTGTGTTATGTATTCTAGGAAAATGAGATAAGCATTGACTGATGGATATGATCTACGTCATCCCCACCTGTATTGCCAGCCTCTCTCTGACTTGTTCCGGAATCCAGTCGGCACTGGCAACATGGAATCGAATCTCCACCTTTGTATTCACTGAGAAAGTAAAATAGACGAATTAAGATATAAAAATGCAATTCACTATCATACTAATATAGGTTCAATATTAAACATTTAAAATCTTAACGTGACCTCATAGTCTTACCTTGTGCAGCAAAAAATGCGAAATTACTGAATGTATCCTACCTTTGTTAACATTCTGACCTCCTGGTCCACTTCCTTGAACGTACTTTATGTCAAGTTTCTCTGAAATGGCAAAATATATATCAGAATATATTCTTGAATCAAAGGTATCACTTATTTGAGAAATCAATCTTAATAATGTACACATATCATGTACACTGGTGTGATTTGATTTGTTTATTATAAAGCATTTGGATTTTCTATGTTACAAATGTTACATACATTTGGATTTTATATTTGTAATATATCATGCATATGAACAAATATTTTAATTTAATTAGTTAGTATTATGATGTAGGAGTAACAGATTTTATATGATCATGAGGATGAAAAAGCGAAAGAATAAAAATCTAATTAGTCAAAACACCCAGGTTTACCACATTTACATACTTATTGGAATATAACCAGAAAATGTCTCATTTTCTCCTTCTTTTGATACATGGCTTGGAAACTGAAATGATAAAATATGAAAATACATCAAATAGAAATAACACTAGTTAATCTTTAAGACATACAGTCACAGATATGGTCGAGTAGTGACATTGCTTCTATACTACCCGGCCATAAAGGCCTACTGAAAACCTAGACGTCTATGCATGGTCATGTGCACTTTGTTCCATCAACGTCTGCATTACGGAGATGAACTGAAGTAACTTTGTCTTCTGTGTATCAACCTTGTCAAAGACGTTCATGTCAAAGTTTCCATAAATTGAACATTACTACATCATGTATACAGCAATATAAAATAACATATTTATGTGATTCAAAGTGAGTTCATAAAGATTCATTGAGGTGATGTCATGTTCATTAAGGATGCTATTAGAAAACAGGAGCTGACCCTTGCATCTGTGCACCATTATTTCCCATTTCTCGAACCCAACTTTGATCGAAAATTGAACAATATTAACAAATGACCACTAACCGGGTTCTTTCTTGAACTCAAATAGTCTTGATCACTATTTGGATATATTTTATCTATACTATATTGACTTTTGAAGCAGGCTGACGTTTTAATAGTTACTTGTATGTTTCTGGCCGATATAATACGACCAGAACAATTACAAACGCATATCACACTTCTTCGAAGCATCATTCGGAATGCCCTGTCTGACTTTCAAATCTTCGACTCTGGATATTCCGAGGTAATCCAATTGTAAGATGAAAAATGACCGGATCATATAAATCGAACTGGTCCAGTTTGCTACTCGTAATAATACTAGTGTATTATTAAAATTAATGATTTGAAAGTGTTTTACTTCGTGCATTGTGACTAGTTTAAATATATGTGGTACAAATATATGTTACGAAAAATAAAGGAATATAATGGTAATGTAAATGTTAGTTATAAAACGTGTTCCGGTTCATATTGTTTTGCATTCAGAATATAAAACCTCATCTCGTCTGAACGATCTATTTCGAATGGCAAGCGGTACCGCTAGAAATAAAGACCCATGATATCTATACCCATTCAAACACACTCTAAGTTCAAATATTTGCCATTATTTAAATATTTATTGAATTATTTTCGAAATATACATTGGGACATATCATTACTGCCTATATGGATAGTTGATGGTAGCGTACTTACTATTTTTTTAATAGATGTGATGGCTATAGTAAACATTTTACAGGGGGTTGTATGCGACTGGTAACAAGGAAAACCCAAGGGGTATTCCCCGTATATTCACAGTGCAGTAGAAAACCTCTAGATCTACATGCTCATTCTTCTTACATTAAACATTACAATATAGTTAACATGTAAAGACTGTGTGGTGAACCTTTGGAACTTAATAAGCGAAAGAGGAATATTTCTACAGATATAATAACTGAATGATCCAGTGGATCGCTGAACTTTTAAATTGAAATACAAACTAATTTCTAATAACAAGTGTCTAATACAACGAGGAAATGAACCAGCAGGCAAATGGTATGTTACTATTGCAAATTATATACTCCTCATAGAGTGGAGAAGGAACACTGGGGTTATATTGTAGTGATCCAATGACCAGGAGTACTAATGTATTATCTTGGCCCTGTTTATGGCCGGGTAGTGATAATGCTTCGCTATACTCACTTGAGTATTATCACTACCCGGCCATAAACAGGGCCAAATGTAATATTTAGCCCTTGGACGTGCCTATATACATGACTGGTCGATCTAGTGCATTATAAATATTGATCCATTATTATTATTATACTTATTCTCTATTTTAAAATGGTCCTTCCCGAATCTGTGCAAGTTATTTGGAAACTGTTACCGTGGTTACCAACATTTAATTTGATAATGTTTATAATAATACCCAGCACATTTCCAACTCACGTGATTGTTAGTGTAAAGATCAACCCTCAAATTAGAAAGTAAGATGCTTAGTCTCTTTTGTTTTTCATTGTTACAAGGTCATCACAATCAACAATTTTTCTTCTTCTATCCACATGATCTAGTGGTTGTCAGAAACCAGTATGTGTACCTGATGGACAATGCCACGGTCAACGTCTTCGACTGCACAGACGCCAACACGGGTCAAAGGGACATCTACTACATACAGAAGGGTAGAATCATGGACACGGTGCAGTTCCAAGAGAGGCGCAGAGTTTCCAGGAATCAACCCCAGGCCCAACAGCCAACCAGGCAGCCACAACCACCCCCGTCCAGCTCGTCGGACTCGGACGATGACATGCGGCAATCCTCATCCACCACAGCATCCACTGGCACCACCCCTGCAGCTGCCGCACCACCCCCTGACAGTACCGACAAATACATAGATATACTAGGTGGGAATTTAGTCATTTCTCAATGTTCTGGCTCCATCATCAGTATAGTGCACCATGTGCCCATTTTTCTTGGCAATGGCATGAAATTCTGGATTGATCAAATTATAGATGATATTACATGTTGCTGTAGTCATTATAACTGTCGTCACATATGGGTGGAATATTCCCACTGTGACATAAAGCACTAATTCAATCAAAGTCAAATAACTAGATGTAGTTTTCTTCGAAATTCAATGTAAAACATATATCATGATTACCATAGTCTTGATTTACACCTAAATTAATCTCTTAAAAAACAACAACAACTAAAAATACAAATATTTTTTTCAATGGTATTTTAATGATTATTTTTACAATCATTAACAAAATTTAACTTGTTTAATTCAAGTGTTTGAACTATTAAGAGAATTACTGTATGCACTTTCACCGAATTGTAATCATGGTAATGGATGATCTTTATTATTTTGACATGGATTGAGACTTGATTGATTGCAGCATCCACAAGAACAGTGACAGATGACGAGTTACAAGATATTGCAATGTATCTTCAGAACGGTCGTGATTCAGAAACTTACCAACGACTAGGTAAGCCACTATGGGGTTGTTTGGTTCCAATTGTGATTTAGTGCCACTTTCAAGATTGTTTTACTTACGTCACGGCTTGTCAGTTTATGGCAGAAAGGAAACCTCAGGCACCTATAGCACTGTACATGTGTAGGAGTAAGACTTCACTGTCTGGTACTGTCAAACCAAGAAAGATAACTGCACAACAACAGTAGAGAGTATCCTATCATCATGATCCTGAAGGCATCACAAATGTAACTTTGTGAAGATAGATGCTGGGTCTCCGAGGCAGGTTCAAGCTTTGGCTCCAAAGTCTGATCATCTTCCACTGTGCAAGCACCCGCCTCTTTCTATTATCTGTGTTGTTATAGTTTACTCAGGTTTTATTTGGCCTTGTCTTTTTTATAGATTGGTTTATCCACACAAAAATGATGGACCCACATTCAATGTAGTAGGGAAAATAAGTAATTAAGTAATTTTCCTTCACTGTTCTATTAAATACTTTAATAATAATAATAATAATGTCATAGAAAGGTGATGACATCTTTTTTATAAATCCAACTTTGAAGTTCAAGAATGCATCAACTGGAATTGTACCATAATATTTAAATTTCCTTGAATTTGATTGGTCGAAATGGTTCAAAAAGTGTGGTCTAATCACAATAACACTACAGAAAATTTCCATTAGACCATAGAAGAACAATCAGAATAATCACAGTGTAAGAAAATTAATTGCTCAAACTATAATTAAAATACAAACAATTGAAAATGGCTAGCACTCATGTTAGTTTGATGAATATCTCAATTTTAGTAGGGGAATTTACAATGAAACCCTGGGAGAACTTGCAGATAGTTTAATGAAGTGCTCTAGCAATATGAAGAAAATGGTAAGCAATTTAGGTTCCATTAGGAGGCCTGCATGGGTATCATTTCACGAAGCTCTACTACGAGAATAATATCACGCTCTCGAAGCAATCTCTTATACATGGGGATCATGCACTTGCGCGAACTCTATGGTCTCATAGTGGATAAGAGAGATACCCTGGACAACTAATCAACTAGTACAGAGCCCGCAGCAAGGCTAGGTACTGCGAGTGATCATAATCATAGTGGTTCTGTTGCTAGCCAGCATGAACACATTGTTCTGATGATAGCGTTGTTATGTACAAACTACAGTATCTGATGCACAATCATGATAGTAGTAAACTTTAAAGTACATGCATTCGGAAATGTTATTTGTTTATCGTTGTCTTATTTTTATTCATCGATTTACAAATTACTTTGAAACTCTTGCCCAATATTTGACCTGTGAAACTGCTGGTCGTGCCAGTCATCCTGTAAAGGGAAATGTGGAACAGGTAAGGTCAAACAATGGATTTAACGTCATAATGGGCTATGACTGGGCGCCTGTTAAAGAACAATCAGTCTCTAATAGATGGCAAACTGAGTAAACACAAATTCATCGCAGTGATTTGGAACCAGTTTATTTTTCTGTTGAGCAATGCCGTGTTGCAGCCAAATCTTTTGTTGCAGCCAAAATTTGTCTGACAAAAGAGTTCACCTAAAAATTGACCAAATGATTAATTATGGTACAATTTTCCTATTGCAAATTTCCTGTGATGTTATCATTGTTAACCAGGTTGGAATTTTACATTTAACACCTCTGGCTGGCACCGTCGGTGTTAAATGACATTCCCATCTGGTTCACAATAACATCACAGGGAAATTCGCAATAGGAATCATTTATCTCCTAAATATAAGGCCTTAGTTATATTAACCCTATTCCCTCTGAATCGTAAAACAATACAATCACTAAATCAGTTTCTATTGTAACTTTCAGCGATTCGACTGGGTGTTCCCTATAGTGAAATAGAAAGGATCCAAAATGAAAGAAGGAGTGGAAATCTCAGTTATGACACGAAAGGAACAATTTTTCTAATTCTAAAACTGTGGAAGGCCCAGTCATCTGAGCCAACTGTTGGAATGATGGGCCGAACACTGGAAGGCTGTGGGCTCCAGGACCATGTCACCAGAACTTTGTCACCATAAATATGTTTCAGAAATACTGTTACCAGAAATATGTTTCAGAAACACTGTTACCATACATATGTTTCAGAAACACTGTTACCATACATATGTTTCAGAAACACTGTTACTATGCATATGTTTCAGAAACACTGTTACCATACATGTTTCAGAAACACTGTTACCAGAAATATGTTTCAGAAACACTGTAACCATAAATATGTTTCAGAAATACTGTTACCAGAAATATGTTTCAAAAATACTGTTACCAGAAATATGTTTCAGAAATACTGTCACCAGAAATAGGTTATGTGTACAGATATTTTCACCATAAATACAAATATGCTGTAGAAATATTGTGTAATAAATTGTACATCTGGTATGTGTGTCCATTTTTTTTCTTATTAATCATGTTAATAGAGGATCTGGATTGAGTGTTCCTGTACTACTGAGTTTATTAAACAAGTTAGCAAAACTGAAATTTCTTTTCTGCTACCGAGTTTAATAAATTCAGTAATAATTATATGAAAATGAATGTGAGATTCTATTCGTCACATAACTGGAGAAACTATTACAATATCGAGTTTTCAGTCACACACACTATATATAGCCAATGTAGTGGGGACTGGGTTAAGGCATGCAGACAAAATATATTTATGAGTAAATTTGTGCATATTTAATATGTTTCCACATTGAATTGTAGACATTCTTTTAACTATATTTTGATAAATTTAGTCTCAATGAGAAACTCTAAGAGATGTACAAAATTATTTTGTCAGTGTGTATGAAAATGAGGAGTACAATTATACAACATGGTGATTAGGCTATTATGTTATTTCACTAGTGAAAATATTTATCTTTATAGCATGGGTTATTTCACTCCCAAACTCTATATTATGTGATTATGTGTTTTATATGAACAATTTCCTGGCTGATTATATTTTTTAAACAATAAATTAACATGGCAAACTTGCAGTACTGACAAAGCCACATTAACATAACAATAGCTAAGCTATGGGGAATGTGGGACTTGTGGTTCCAGTATCTACTTGCATTTCTTCCTTGTTTATGAATGTGGTTGATTCATGTATAATTGCCAATATTCGCTGCATATGTTCTGGTTTACCTATATGTATCTGTCCTAAAATTGCATCTTCATATTCAGAATCTCCGTTCTGTACGTGAATTTTTACTAAAGATATTACACGTGAATTTTTATTTGTGTTTTGTTTATATATCAATATAAAGTATGAACAGGTTTCAATATTGAATAGATTAGTATGTGTGTATATGCCTAGAATAGTAGCTGTGCATTACTAATGTTTATGGATATTTATGCAACCGACAAAATAAAGACTCTCTCTCTCTCTCTCTCTCTCTCTCTCTCTCTCTCTCTCGCATTGATACTATCGTATGCAGGAAGATGTAATGTAATGTACATTTGATATAACGTACTATATTGGGATTGGTATACAAAGTCGATGTGTAACTGTGACCTTGAGTGTAGGAACTATAACTACCTAGTTAAAAAATGACTTCAGTATTAACCAGTCAACTTCGAAAAGTCCTAAATCTACACTTTATTACTGAAAGTTAATGACACAGTTCAAGGACACTACGCATGATCTATGTTCTGAAATGTCAATTACAAATATGTGTACATACAGCAGTATATTCTATGCCTACATAGAAATCAAGGTCAGATACTATGTCCTGACATTCACAACTCCTCCCTGGTTTTGCCCGCTTCGTGCTCCTCCTCATTCATTTTCTCTAACGTCAATTGGTTAAGTTCCAAATCCGTGACGTTCTTCCCCTTATCGTAAAACTCCCTCAATAGTTTAGCATTCATTTGATAAAAACGTAAATCACTTCGTGGTTCTGTATCGGGCACATAACTTCCACCATCTTCATTGAGTTTCTGTGTGGGTAAAGCACAACCGAAATGATCGAGAGTCGCCCTTGATGGTGGAATCGGCTTTCCTCTCTTCACAGCGGCCCTGGCGTCGTGTAGCTTGTCACACAGCAGACATTGGTATCTGGGCAGCGCGGTCATGAACGACTGGTCAACACCATCCGGTGTCATTCGGTCGATTTCTTTGCGAAGATTCTCGTTTGAAATACCTTTGTGTTTGAATTCGAGGTATTTTTCGTATTTGTCATCGTCCTTGTCCAATTGTTTTATGAATTCTGCAAGGTCTTTGACTGTTTTGAAGTCTTGGGTTAATATTGCTGATTTATCAGATGGAAGGAAGTCCTGAAAATAATAACGAAGTAACTGAGCAAGTATTATAATAATACATGCACACATACTAAATAGATTCTGTGTTTCTCTGGACGTCCCATCAACACTTGTTCGTTTAGTTTGTTTGCAATTGTAAAATATCAAACACAATTATGAAAGACAGCTATAGGCGGTCTGAATGAACTCGTGCTTTACCAACATCGTTAACACCCGCGACTAAAGTTTCCGCTAATAATGTTAGTTGGAGTGTTACCGCTGAACATTTGTAAAGCAAATGTAAGCATGAGTTTCGAAATTATTATTTAGTGTGGTCTATAGCTCCATGGAGCGGGTAGTAGCGCAGTGGTAGAACGTTGGACTTCGGAGCCAAAGGTTCCAGGTTCAAATCCCGCCCCGGCCCGGCATCAATGTTCGCGAAAGTTACCTTTCTGACGCGATATTGATAGGATGCGATGTCTGTAGAGTGGAAATG
>JAUTBT010029262.1:0-19173 GCA_032361225.1 Lepetodrilus schrolli
ATAAAGTGTAGCGTCAGTGCTAATAAATAAAGTGTTGCGTCAGTGCTAAGAAATAAAGTGTAGCGGCAGTGCTAAGATATATAGTGTAGCTACAGTGCTAAGAAATAAAGTGTAGTGGCAGTGCTAAGAAATAATGTGTAGTGGCAGTGCTAAGAAATAAAGTGTAGCGTCAGTGCTAATAAATAAAGTGTTGCGTCAGTGCTAAGAAATAAAGTGTAGCGGCAGTGCTAAGACATAAAGTGTAGCGGCAGTGCTAAGATATATAGTGTAGCTACAGTGCTAAGAAATAAAGTGTAGCAGCAGTGCTAAGAAATAATGTGTAGTGGCAGTGCTAAGAAATAAAGTGTAGCGGCAGTGCTAAGAAATAAAGTGTAGCAGCAGTGCTAAGAAATAAAGTGTAGCTACAGTGCTAAGAAATAAAGTGTAGCTACAGTGCTAAGAAATAAAGTGTAGCTACAGTGCTAAGAAATAAAGTGTAGTGGCAGTGCTAAGCTTTCATGCTGTGAGGAGATCGCTGTGGCTATTATCCTGATACACACATCTAGAGATGACTTGTGGCTTTAACTGATGCTGGGAGTCAGTGAGTCCGTGAATATGTAACTTACATGGAGGAATAAATGGTGGAATATCCAGGGAGTTGCCAGGACAACCAGTTGTGGAGCCAGTGATGAAGTTGGATGGTTCATTCATATCCTGAAAAAAATTCTGATTCATAAAGGGCTGAATTTCATTGTCTGATATGTAACCTCAATACTATAATTCCACTGTAAATAGATTTTGAAATGTGTTATTTAAGCACTTTTCTCTCTATATAGATGCTCCTATCATAAATGAGTAAGAAATTATATCTTCCATAAATGAAACAAGACATATGAAAGCATGTATTCTCAATAATAGATCTGGGCCCAAGGCTAGGAAACATCTTTAAGTATGATTTCATGCTAATACAAAGTTTTGTTCACAAATCCCCATACAAAAAATTGAGTTGAGCATAAATTCAATCCTCAAAAAAGTTTCGTAACCTCGGAAGGTCTGAATGATGCCATTAAGACAATGTTGACAATGGATGGTACTGACCACCCACAGCCCATCAAATGGGATGACATCGTGATAAGCCTTTGCTTGTCTGTACCACCAGCGTAGTGTTAGTGGATTAAAGAAGTCTGGGAAGACCGTCAGCCCGGGCCACACCTGGGGAGCACACAGAATGTAGATGTTATAGATATGTGGGATTCTGTGAAATAGTATGTTATATAAATGATTTTTCACAGTATTTCCCCTTTACTATTAAATTCAAATGCACAAATTCAAACATAATGTTTGTTTGCCTTTTCAATTTACAATTATACTAATGTTCTTACCTTCCCAACAAGATTTGACCCATTGTAGGTTTTGACAAAAATATTGTCTTTCAGCCCTTCATCGTATGGTGGGTAGGTCCCAGGTTTCTGCGTGACACTGATGCCTGGATCCTGTAGAGGAACACATACATACAGGCCACAGACACTCCACACACAATACATCCACCCTGTCCTTGTTAAGATATTAGACAATTGTTTCTTTCAACATGAGAAAAAGATTTTGCATAAATAATCGACTAGGTGTTTCCCAAAACATTCAGACAAGTTCGACTTACAACTATTATGACATATTTCTGTCCATTACTATGGAGATCTGCTACGATGTCTGGCAGGCCGGAGTATGATGACGTGTTGTATGTCCAGTCCAGATAACCGTTCATGTAGTCAATATCGTTCCATTGGACATCCTGAAAGTAATACCAACTATAGGTTATATACTAGCTATATGTATCATTGAACTTTATTCTGAATTCATAGCACTGATTGTTGCAGAGAACATCTGGTACTGATGAACAAAAGGATTTAATCTAAAGAAACACATTGAATTTCATGAAGATATTCCGAGGAGCAGCACCATCCCTGTTGACACCAGTGTTGACTGATACTTTAGACAAAAATGTCTTTTAAATGTGGATTCCTCAAGGCATGTCCACTGATAGTATACGTACATACGGCATTTTAGCAGCCCTGTTCCTAGCGATAACATTCCTCAGTTCCTGAGCGCTGTAGTAGCCATATTTACAGAGGTGGAAGCCGAGGGACCAGAAGGGAGGAAGGAAAGATCGGCCAATCAGGGCGGCGTATTGTTGGATGACCTTGTCTGGGGTTGGACCCAAGAAGATGAAGATATCCAGAATGCCCCCAATGGTCCTGTATGTCAGCGCGCCGGTACCATTATAGGGCTGAAGTGCCACCTCTGAAACAAAGTCATTGAACATGATCTGTGACATTCCTCGTGACTTTCAATAATAATTAACAATAATGTGTATACATATCGCGTTAGACCCCATGCACACTGAGTGTGCTCAAAGCGCTACACTAGTATTACCCCGGTAATTGGATCAGTGCGCTCATTATACCTTCTGAACTCCATGGGGAGTATGCAAAATAAGCTGCCATTTCAGGTGCTAGAAGGTTAATAGTCACAATTATATTTCATCCTATCGGGTACCCATTTTACAGTTGGGTGGACTGGAGAAGTGTGGATCTAAACACTTTGCTCAAGAGTGCTACACGATGACATGAGGTAGGCTCGAACCCGTGACTTCCGGTTATGAGGCTGACTCCCTACCTCTAGACCACCTCACGTTGTTTGATGCCACTCATTCCTAGACTGTCTCTGAGAAATGTGTACACTATGGCAGACATCCATATTGACTTTCAAAAGATAAATATGCTTTAGCTTCTATCATGTTAATAATTACACAATGAATCAAATATAATATGAATATTGATATACATTGTCAAAGTATTGATGAATATGATTTTTTCCTTACCCATGGCATTGCTATTCAACATAAACACTCCATGTGCTGTGTTATTATTGTGGCTGTCCAGATTCATGTAAAACGGATGAGATCCATACAAATTGTCATTGACCTGCAGCATAACAGATTCTTTGATGTACAAATTTACAGCGACCCAATATCAAAATGTGATCATACTATTATTTATTATCTATTGTTTAATATTGTTCAAATTGATCAATCACTGAGTATTAATTGAATAAAAGAAGTTCATATTGACATCTGCTATTGTAGATATTCCATGGTGGTTGGCTAGTGTGTACCTCAGGTGGTTGATCATGATTCCAGAAAACTATCTTTGTCCAGTTAGTGTCCAGCTTGAATCTTGACCTGTGTTCTCCCAGACCATATATATTGGGTGATGACAGTTTTGTACCAATCTGTAGGAACTGGTTTGCAAACACTAAGGGAGAGACGCCAGTCGAGTCAAATCTGTCCAAAAAAAGGTCTTGGAATTGAAAATCTGTTTGTTACAATAACATAATGATATTCTATTCATAATATTTACTGATATGATTAAAACAATTCTTTCATACTGATTTGACAATAATTTTAATATGTACATGCTTGAGCCTCACATCCTGTTTTTTGTCCTGACTCTCACCCAATTTCCTGTTTCTAGTCCAATCTTACTATATATCATTGTGTCTATTGTATGGTCTCATGATATCTCACACTATCTTTTATTGTGTCTCTTGTACTGTCTCAACCCATTTCTTGCCCTGTTTCTCACCATATCTTTCCTAGTGTCTCTTGCACTGTCTCATCCTGTCTCACCCTATTTCATGCACTATCTAACCATGTCTCAACTCATCACTGTCTCTTTCTGTCTCTTGTCCTGTTACTCACCCTATCTTTACCCTTTATCTTTTGTTGTGTCTCGTACTGTCTCAACTCATTTCTTGCCCTGTATCTCACCCTATCTTTCCTACTGTCTCATGCCATGTCTCATCCTTTCTCACCCTATCTCTTGTCCTGTCTCTTGTCCTGAATATTATTATCTCATCCTATCCAACATTCTATTTATTGTCCTGTCTGGTGGTCGTAATGGTACATGCATGATGAATAGATTCATTACTTGCTATTTGATGTTGTAGGATTGACATTAGTTTGACTGATTATCACAATGACATATTCATAAAATAACAAACTTACAATATTTGAGCGGTAGACTTTCTTGTAATTGTTATACCAAAGGGTTCACTTGTCAGTTTGATGTCAAAATCTTGATCAAATACTTCACTTTTGGCGCTGCTGGACTTTTGGGGTGCGAAAGATGGCACCTGATATCTGTTGACAGCGGGATCGTATATCTGAAATATACATAAAGGGTTTCATATGAGTGTTCATGTATTACTGAATTTATTAAATGCATTGGCCTTGCGTAATATCATTTAATAAATTCAGTAATAAATGAACATGACTGTAGAAACTATTATAATATCTATTTTAATCACAAACACTATATAGGCAAATGTTGTGGGAACTCGGTTAAATCTCTCAGACAAAATATAGTTTCATGTAAATGCGTAAATATTAATATAAGTGTTTGCATATTTAAGTGAAGAACTCTTTTAACTTTGTATTTAATAAAATAAGTCTCAGGAAAAAGCTCTAAAAAAGATTGGAAAATATTTTGATTGCACAAATGAATACAATTATACAAAATGGTGATTAGTCCATTTTGTTATTTCACTAGAGAACATGGTGAAAATAATTATATTTATCATCTTTATAGGATGGGTATACTAGTATTTAACTCCCAGACACCATGTTGTGGGATAAATTAAGTTACTCACTGCTAATGAAGATATATTTCTCCATTGAACATGTTGAGCATTATCTAAATTTTAAAACAATGTAACAGGTAATTTCAATATATCATTCATACCATTATCTCAAGATGAGAATTTCTGAATGTTTTGTATCCCGTTATGTGGAATTGTAATTTCATAATATCCTTAGGATAAGGAGACTTGGTTGTCCTCTGCAGATATCCGATCATTCCCGTGTGTGTTTCTTCTGTCCTCATCAGTTTGTAGCCATTGTTGAAGTTGCGGGGGTAGTAGCAGTAGGGCCCACCTCTCTCTACACGCGGGCTCCAGCAGCACCCCCGGGACTCGCATTTGATCTGATTTACTCCATAAAACTCTGGCCAGCAATCAAAGCGGTCCGAACCTGGAAAGATATAAAAATATACATTGGATATCTGCTTGTATCAGTGTTTGATTTAAAGGGGGTTCTTAGGGTCAATTGAAAATGTGCAATGTTAAAGGTATCTATGGGAGCCCCCTTGCAAATTACCAATTACCCCCCCCCCCCCTCCGCAAATTAACATTGGGCCTATGGAGAATGATCCTCTTATTATCTTCTGAATTTCTAACACTGACCATTGTACATGTGTACTGCATGGTCAGCTTGCAAATGATTCATTGTTGATCAACCAATAACAGTGGGAATTCTCCTTTCTTAAATCATATTTGTATGACACCCCTATAAATATATCATACTAAAATGAGGCTAGTACCCACAAGCACGAGAATGGCATCACCACTGTGCCGTGAAATGCGTCAGAAATGGTTCTAGACATTAAACAGCCTGCTTGTATAATTTAGATGGATAAAAGTTGAGTGAGCATACAGTGAATATCTAATTATGCTAATAGACAGTCAGTCGAAGTGATTTATGATATATGCGCGTTTCTCTGGTCACGGTTCAGTTACTAAGGATCGGGTAACTGGTTACTGAATTCTGTACTCGTACAGGCACTTGGCCCTGTTTATGGCCGGGTAGTGATAATGCTTCGCTATACTCACTTCACCGGCCATAATCCTCCTATGAAGGCTATGGGAGCAAAGTGCGACACAAACTCCGGCGGCAGACAACCTGACACCAAATCTCAATATTCTCCTCAAAATGCACATGTCATAAATCAAAATGGACCTCCGTAGATAGATAAGACATCGCTTTGTTTGAATCCACCGTCATTTTTTAAGTACCTTATAGGAATAATTCACTAGCACCTCGACATCGGTGTTGGCGCATGCATGAGCATAGTGAAGCATTATCACCACCCGGCCATAAACAGGACCAACTAGTGACCTTGACGGGCACTGCCGGGCTCATTTTCATATCTAGAGTCTAGACCAGTTCACACTAACAAGTATACATCCATGTACCAGCAAACTGACATCGTCTTTATAAACATGTTAAATGAGCAAATTAATAAGATAACAGTAGCCTCATGCTAATGTTCATGGTACACTACTGTACCTGTGTAATGATTCAACAAACCTGTTTCTAAATTCAAAATTACCTTTTGAAATATCACACTGTGCATCTGTGCTTTTGTTGTTGACAGTGACAGCTGGTTCTAC
Organism: Lepetodrilus schrolli; assembly: GCA_032361225.1. Taxonomy (NCBI): domain Eukaryota; kingdom Metazoa; phylum Mollusca; class Gastropoda; order Lepetellida; family Lepetodrilidae; genus Lepetodrilus; species Lepetodrilus schrolli. The sequence goes on from JAUTBT010029262.1 coordinate 6,265, forward strand.
ACCCCAGAATTGTGAACCTGTATCTGAATGTATCCCTGAATTGTGTTTCATTTGTCCTTGAAACGCCAGCAAAGACACAGAAAGAACAAATAACAGTACAATGGCTGTAACAGCCAGTAAACAATGTTTGGGCACTGGTCGATTTACATCGACTTTCAGCAATGGTTTCAGTTCGTCCTCTTCCTCTCCCATGGTGCTTTGTCTAATCTTTGTCCGTCACTATTTCCATTTGATCGTGTCGTGTGTAAATGCTACAGTGGTCAACTTTTCATTTCCTTGTCCTTGTTGTGTAAGGATCGTCAGCTGATTCCGCCATTTTCATGTCATGTGATCAAACACTTATCACATGACGAAAAAGACCGGTTTTCTTCTCCGCTTGCGCTTACCAACTATTTATCAATATTGACAGAACCCAGTCTGTGTAAGCGACGATTATTGAAATGTCGGATGTAAACACGGAAGAGAAAACAAATGATAATAATGATGAAGAACAGGTGACAGACAAGCAAACAGACGAACACACGGAAGAACTCCAACAGGATGAACCACCTCAACAGGAAAAACGATCGCAAGAAACAGCTAGTGGATCACAAACAAAACAAAAAGGTAGGAATTGTAAACGTGTACTGTTTTCACAAATTTTCAGTGTTTCAGTTTCCCTGTACAGTCAGGTTGTAACTTACATGCAAATATCAAAACGCGAAAATATCTATGACCAGTGATCTGGTGAGGGATTTAGTCAGTACAATACCGATACTACGTAATGGTAAGTAAGACCAGGCCCGAGATTACGAAGCATTCTTGAGTATGATTTCATGCTCAACTCTTAAGATACAAATTCCCATATATAGTTTGAGCTTGAGCACGAAATCATAATGAAACTGTTTCGTAGTCTTGGGGCCAGAGGTTAAAGACATACTTTTGTACTCATACCTAGCTATGCGTGTTTATAAGTGTAATGGTAAATACCGAAATGAACTCTGTTTCATGAAACGGCATGAAACGCAGCAAAACAACACGTAGTGCTACAGAAAGTAGTGCTACAGAACAAAACAGGATCAAATGGAACGGAATAGAACATAAAATGCTGCCCCAAACATGAAAAGGGGCGAAACTGCATGGGTAAATACCCACACGGAGCGAAACGGCAGGAAATTGAGCATGAAGCATACAGAATGGAACATAATTGTGTGCAGCGAAACCCTACGGAACAAAACGGAACCAAATGGAATGGAACAGAACATAAAACATGGTCCCAAACGCGAAAGAGGCGAAACTGCATCGGGTGAATACCGAAACGGCATGAAACTGGAGGAAATTGAGCATGAACCATACAGAACGGGACGTAATGGTGTGCTACGGAACCCTATGGAATAAAACCGAATTAAATTGAACCAAATGGAAAATACGACTTAATACTGTCAGAGTTATCCTAATCTCTCTTCTTTGTGCCATTTCGGTATTTATCCATGCAGTTTTGCCCCTTTTCGTGTTTGTGAGAGCTTTTTATGTTCTGTTCCATTCCATTTGGTTCCGCTTTGTTCTGTATGGTTCTGTAGCACTCCATTACATTCCATTCTGTATGTTTCATGCTCAATTTCATGCCGTTTTGCTCTGTTTCTTGCCTTTTCGGTATTTACCCATGCAGTTTTGCTCCTTTTTTTGTGTGCTTGGGGCAGCATTTTATGTTCTGTTCCGTTCCATTTCATCCTGTTTTGTTCAGTAGGACTACATTACATTCTGTTGTGTGTTTTTCGTGCTCCATTTCGTGCCAGAGTCTGTTTCGGTATTTACCCCAACCGATTTATAACCTGATAACAACATTAATTTATCAATTTAGGTAAACAACTAAACAATGATTACATGGATACATTAGCAGATATTAAATATGACATTTAAAATATTATATTTGATCAGTCGATGTGCTGCTGAAGCCAGCTGGAAATGCTCCGATCATGAAGAAGAAGAAATGGGCAGTGGATCGGTCTAAAAGAATCAGCTGGGTGTCCGAGTTCATCAGTAAATACATTAAACTGGGACCTTCAGAGTCACTGGTATGCTATCCCTTCCAACATGTCCACAGATTAAACTCTGTAGTAACTTGATCTGTCTTATCAATGAGTATTATTATAGCTGTGGGTGAAATATGTACTAATTGAATAATTTGTAATTGGTTACTTCTATATTCAGTGATATGTATGCTCTACTATTACTTATATCATATATGTATATATATATATATAAATAACTTACAAAGAATAGAGTATCTGCATTTGTAACACATGTCACCATTTGTTTTTGATCATAAATGCTTAATTACCCAAAAAAAATTTTCAGTTCTTGTACGTCAATCAGTCATTCTCTCCTTCTCCTGACACTGAGTGTGGAGTACTCTTTGATGTAAGATGCTCCCTTTTACCATGGTTACTACACCCTTCAGGAACAATAAACATTAGTGTGTAGTAATGTATCCACACCATTAGAGTCGTCTCACAATAATGCCTATGCCAATTAAATCAATCCACTTTAAAGTGATTAATGTGTAACAATGTGAAAGGCATACTATCTATATCAGAGGTTTCGATGATCACATTTGACTTACCCATGTTAACTTGAATGATAAAATAAAAGTTAAAATTTGTGAATATATGCTTTTACCATTATTTAATGTCAGATATTTTCCAAGAAAGCCAGATTAATCTAAATTTTTCTTTACAATTAATCATCTTTCATAAAATGAAATGTTGGTTGTGTTAACCATGTTAGCAGCTAGTTAATCAGTGATTAATTGGATTTATATTATTAACTTTTCTATTTCCAGAGTTTTGGAAGTGATGGCAAATTGGTTCTCCACTATTGTCGTACTCAAGCCTGGGGATAAGGGCATTGCTGAAACATTGTATAGATTGTTGTATCTATCAAATACGAGAGATATTGGTATATTATACTGTGAATTAATGTTATTGTTGTAGCCAATCAATCATTGTGTGAATAAATCATATCATTGTATATTGTGCATTTCTTACTTTTATCCTGAAATTCAAAAATAGCTTAAAGCAACTCTCTCACGGATGATATAAAGACATTGTGGCTCTAATACATGCCGTGAGAGACACTAGGGAGAAGTCATTGCTTTCCATAAAATTAAATTAACCACTTGAACATTTCTTACTATAAGAATTATATATCTATATAGTAATATACTATATAATTATATAACTATGTTATTATAATATACTATAAGAGTTATCTTGCAGCAGTTAAATTTGTATAAAAATGAATGGTCCCTCTGATAACGAAAATAATAGTTTTGAAACACAGAATTCCTTTTGTCAGGAATGTGAAATTTCAACAAAGTAATATTGAATATATATATTTTATTTAGACAAAATTTACAAATGGCAAAATATCTGTAATTAAGTTACAATCATAGATGTTGACGAACATTTTGGACAAGATTTAAACTCGATGCATTATTAAACAGAATAAAGTTATACAATTCAACTCCAAAAATATTTTCACCACTCTACCATAGATCTGGCACATCTCCGTATTGAAAATTAATATGGACTACAGCAGATATATATACGCAACAAAATGGCCAGCAGATATTTTTTAATGAATCTGTCTACCAAATTTCAGAACTAGGTTTTAGGAACTTCTTCCAATGCATCTGCAAGTTCTTGAAAAGTACCTGGAGCATGTAGATGTTTGGAAATTATTCATTATTAAAATAATAGAAAGGTAAATTTATGTCTAAAATGGCAAGTGGCCCTTAATTAATTTTGTTGAGTATATAATGTGAGATCTCCATAGAGTGACTTTTCTTTATGGTCTCTGCTCATTTCATGTAATGGGAAATGTAGACATGAATTGTTGAATGTGGAAATCTCTAATGTTATTTAGACAAGTGCATGAAACAAGTAGTTTGTTTCATGTAAAATTACATATCTAACAGTACATATGTATATGCCAGTCATTGTAGAATTCAATTATATATGGAAATATTAATAACCAGTGGGACGTGGTTGTTTGAATAATGCACTTGTATAGGCAAATCCAGTAATTACCCTAATAATTTGAACCATCTAATAGTTTGAACACCTAAATTAATCAACAACAAAAAAATAATACAATCCTAAAAATACGAACACGACCCATCTTTTCTAATCATATTAAAAAAAATATTCAAACACAATAATTCTTAAAACATTTTATTTTTTAAAATCCTTAATTTATTTACCATATTTTGTACTTTAATTTGGTTGTCCCATATTATACAAACACAGATCATTTTTAAGTTCCTTATTTTTCTAATAATTTGAACACCTACAAATTTAATTATTTTCTACTGATTTAATTATTGTAATTACTGTATTAATATAGTTTCAGGTAATAGTATTGTGATTGTATGTATTAAATTACTTATAGGGAGATTGTAGCTAATGTCTGTCTGCCTTAAGATTTTGTCTTTTACATGATGGTTTCATCTCATTCTTCACATTATATTGTTATCTTATTGCTTGAGAGATGCTGCCATTACCTTACTGCTGACACTATAACCTGACACTATATGCCATCCCAGAGAATTCTTCATCAACAATACATGAATACCAAAGTAGATATACATATTTTATTTTCAATCCAAGTGTTGTACAGTTCACTTCTTGGTATGGATTTGTGTATCCTGGTAGTCATGGTAACGACTGAGATTGCCAGTTATTCTTCCACTACCATTGTATTGTAACAGTGTTTTCACATGTACGGTAATCAAGAGGCCATATATACAACATGTAAAGTACAGAACGAAATCACAGAAGTATCACAAATTGCTGTACTAAGATATCAAGATCACTGGAAATCTAAAAATTAAATACTTGTGATGTGAATGATTAACAACAGTATATACACATGCAGGGATATCAACACTTTGAGAATAGTCGAGTGCATTTACTGGTGTTGAGAGGCTATACATGACATGAATGATGAAAATTAGGATCAAAGAATTTCAATTAACAGTGTTCAAATGTTGTATGGTATAGTAAAGACAAAATCTCTCAGACAACACTTGAGATAGTGGAAGTAAATAAGTAACACTATGACAATACATTGTTAACTGTACACATTTCAATGCTATAAAACAAGATAATGGAATGCTTGTTGTTTGGAATGTTATCTTGGTGGCTGAAAGCACAGCCCTCCTGTTGTGGTTTGTAAAATAACCAAATATATTTCTACTGGAATGTTAGGCCCAAAACATTACTTTCACATTGCATGCATCAGACAGTAATAAAGTCACGTAAATAGATATGTTATTTTCAGCTGTTGGATAGAGGTATCAATTTTGATATGGCTTTCTGCTGGAAATGACGATTCCTTCACTGGCTGTTCTGTTCCAAGCATTGTTGAGTTGACATGTCAGGGAATCTCCAAATATGGATGGCGCCATCAGTGCTGACACTGACAATATAGCGCTGGTTGGGGCAGATGCGTGCTTTCGTGATCGTGGCACTGTGTCCAAGTCCAATGTGAGTTACCTCCCCCTCGCCATATTTCCATACCTGTGAAATGAGTTGGGGACAAGTTGAATGGCAGCGATAGTACATTTTATCAGTAATACATCACGGTTACACCACAAGATTATATACAAGTTGAATGAATTTATGCTTAAGCAAGGAATGGCATTTTTTTTGTATTTATATCACAGCAGGAATATTTCACAAATCCGTGAATCCAATAGTGAGTGATTATGGAGTTTAACGTCGCTGTGGGAATCTTTGCGACAACCAATAGTAAGCGGGTCGGGTTCAAATGAAATTAGCCATTGTCGAATTTTAATAACACCCGCAAATTTCAAAACACCATATATTCATCTCCTAATATTAAACCCAAAGACTGCGATAATGAACAGAAAAAAATGTAAGTAAATATAATTAAAACAAATAATGAAGATGAATGACAATTACATCTCAGAAACGACATTTTATATTGGTTTTTAGATCGAGCAAACTCCCACTCAGTGATATTCAGTATAATGACACCTGAGCTACCGGCATGTTGACTAACACTTGTCACATTCTCTACACACACCTTCAGGATCTTCTCCTCTCCACCAGACACAAAGAAGTTTCCATCGGGCGACATGTCCAGGGTCAGCACAGCACCAGTCTTGGCGCCCTCCAGTTCTCTAGTCTGAGAGCCATCCAGTGTCTCCCAGTATGCCACTTTGCGGTCAGTTCCACTGGTCAGAATGTGGTGGTCACCCAGACCGTACGACACACACTGGAACAGGGTGTTAGCGAACACTGTCTGTTTCCTCACCAGCTTTCTGGAACATGAAGATTATGTTTGAATACAATTTCAGTACAGTAAATGCTTTAAGTAAACCACACCAGGATTTAAACCAGAACTAAATGGTAAACCAAGACTAGATTGTCCATCAAGAAATATTGACAAGTGAATGTTGGTTGATATTTGAATAATTATTTGTGAGTATACTGACAATATTAGAGCCTGCACTATTTTACTGGATAACAAAATACTTTACTAAAATGATAAATGGATGGGTAAAGAAAACAAAATTACTCTTAATTAAATATTAGAAACCAATAGTATGAATAAATTAGTGCTTTACGTCACAGCAGGAATATTTCACCCATACGCGAATCCAATAGTAAAATGTGAATTAAGTACATTCAACATTTTATACATATATAGTGCCATGTAAAGTGAAAGTGAAAGTAGAACAGGCCGACTTACTGCAGACACCAGATGATGCAGGTGCCGTCTGTACTGGCAGAAGCACACTCCAGCTCGTTGCCACTTAGCCTGATGGCCGACACAGATCCCTTGTGCTCCTTCATGGTGGCCTCCAGCTGGCTGCGGAACACTCGCTTGCCCTTCATGTCCGAGCTCTCCAAGATGGTCCAGATCCTCACCTGACCCTCGCCCCCACCGCTCAGGATTGTCCGCCCGTCCGACGTGACCGCGATGGCCGTCACCCCCTTGTTGTGGGCGTCGTGGATAATGAGCTTCTCATACATGTCCGAGCTCTTATCTGAGAAGCCGTACACACGGATTTGTCCATCAGCCCATGCTGAAAAGGTTTTGAATACATTTTGACAACATTTCTGTCTTATGGCTGTGGTGCACAAAGGAGGACTCACACAGGCCGCTCGGTTGTAACGATGCGTTGAATCGCACCATGTGAACGTACATGCACAAATTGTAATGTAAAATGTTGAAATTTGTTTAACCCTCTTCATGATTAATCACAATCCTTTATAGAACAAATGTGGTTGCACCCAGTGGGTAGAAGGTTAAATGGAGCAATAATGTGATATTAGGTTGGAATAGAAATTTAGCAATAAATGTTTGTGCATTATATAATCTAATATGAAATGGGCACATGTTAGAATTCACCAGATAAGTTAATCAAAGTCAATGACTGCCTGGTATACTAATGAAATGTTGTAACTTCAGTGTTATGAGAACATGAGAGTACTTATCACTGACCAGCGACTGAAAACATGAGAGTACCTACCACTGACCAGTGACTGAGAGCATGAGAGTACCTACCAGTGACTGAGAGCATGAGAGTACCGATCAGTGACTGAGAACATGAGGGTACTAACCAGTGACTGAGAGCATGAGAGGACAGACCAGTGACTGAGAGCATGAGGGTACTGACCAGTGACTTGGAGCATGAGAGTACTAACCAGTGACTGAGAGCATGAGGGTACTGGCCAGTTACTGAGAGCATGTGAGTACCGACCACTGAGCAATGACTGAGAACATGGAGGTACAGACCAGTGACTGAGAGCATGAGAGTACCGACCAGTGACTGAGAGCATTAGAGTACCTACCACTGATCAGTGACTTTCCATCGCTGGTGATGTCGATGGCATTGCATTTCATGTTGGAGACAACAAATCGGCGGACTTCTTTGCCAGTCTGGCGCTGCCAGATCCGGATTTCCTCATCTTGGCATGTGGCAATCAGATCTGAGGTATGGCTACAGAAGATAATTCAATTTGACCATCAACAATACCATTAGTAGATGCTCAAAGTATGATAACATACACTACAAAAAAGGGAAATGGATGGTGAAAATAGAAATAAGTAGAATCATACTTACTGTGGGAATATGACATCGCTTATTGGCTTTGAGTGGCAAGTCTTCTTCAGTACACAGTTGAACTCCGGATAGCTGAACTTGTAGATGTTGGAGCTGGCACTCCCAACAAAGAACTGAAAGTTGGAAGAAGCACATGCTTTAAATACAATTCCAATAGAGAAGAAAGTACCTGCAGTTTTGTGGACTCTTAAAAAATTGTATCCAACTCACTGCTCTGTAGGGCATCTGTCATTGACACCAGCAGGTAGCGAGAGGGTTAATGGTATTTATTCCTTCTCCATGTGTAAAACAAGGGTATTGCTAGTATGTGCTAACCTGGTGGCCTGCTCCCCTCAGTGCTATGGATGTCAGGGGACTCGTTTTGGTCTTAATGGTGCTGTCTTTCCATGGACTGTGAGAGATAATTAGATACTGATAATTAAATAAAATCAGACCAAAATTCCCTTTCCAAAATTTATCATCCTGGATTGAAAATAAACATACATGAATGATGTTTCAATTAAAAGTTTATTTATGATAAGAGATTAATTACTTTTCTCTTAAATCTTGCTGTCGCGCATTAGCGAAAAATTCCTGCAGTTGAGTATAAAATCAGATATTAATATTTTAACTTTTTAGTGCTCGCTCAAGGAAATATATGAATAATATGTATATTATAAGAAAGCAGACTTACTCAACATTGTGTTTCAGAACTGCTTTGATTTTGTTTCCATTCATTGTGACTTTTATCCTGCACTGTGCCAGCGTTCCATCACCGGCGCCAACCAGAAAGTCATAGTTCTCAGCGTTGTCGTCGGCTTTGATGAAGGTAAGGGCAGTAACTCCTTGACAGAATTTGCTCTTCTCGGGGACAACAAACTGCAGGCGTACCGTGTTCATGTTGATGGCAAGAATGTCTCCCGTCGTGGTGCCACAGAAAACGAAATTCACAGTGCCCTTGTTTACCATCTGAAAATAAAAGTCTAAAGAGTCCAAAAAAAATACATGAACAAAATAAAAAAAATTAAAAAAAAATAAATCAGCATAACATAGTACACTAGAATACAAATATTGGGGTTAGCTGCCAATCATGTTCATGAAGACTTGAATTAAGTGATCCAGAAAATCTAGCAGAAGTCACGCTCACAGGATACGTTGTTTTAGGACAGCTGTATATCGATAATAACTGTGCCAATGTTTTATGTTGATAATCATAATAATGTGGTTGATCCTGGGATTCAAATCCGAGTTGCTGGATGATGAGTCCAATGCCCAACCGACTTAACTAAAGGGGGGTAACCCCTCTGGCCAAGACCAGTAGAAGCATTTTATATCACACCCTACTTATATATTTCCCCAGATAAAAATAATTGAGCATTCAGATTGGTATTCTGTACAATGAACTGCAATACATATTTCAGCTTGGTTATGTCCTGTTTACCTGTATGGACTTGACAGTACGCTTTAGCACTCCTAGATTGACGTCAGTTGGTCGAATCTTCCTGTTGGGTTTGTCCAGATTCCATACTCGTAGTGTGTTTCTGAAAAACAAATATCTTAATTAATTTATAGCTCTAATTTTCATTACTCATGAATGATTAATTGAGCATACACCTCAAATACTAAAAATGATCTATCATTATAATCTATTGTGTATATGTACACATGATAAGAAACTAATGAAAATGTTCAAATTTGTAAATGTACTTACTCTCCTCCTGTGACGAAGATGTCGGGTGAGACTTCAGAGGCACAGACACAGTAGGTGTTACCAGCACTGACGGTCTGAGCAGGGGAGCCGCAGATAGCCTCCCCTGTCTCCACGTCCCACACAACCACTCTGAAACACAGCAGAACTAGATACACACAACCACACTGATGCACGAAAGAATTACACACTGCTCAACACTGAACAGTATTCAGTTCATGGTTAGATTAAGGATGAGGTCTTTAACACCAGAAATTATTTTTAAGAATGTTTAGTAAAGAGGTGGTGATTGAGCATCCCCTAAATGAGATCCCTCTGAATCTGATTGTACTTATTGAGAGATTACAATTAGTACCCTGGCCCCCGTTTCACAGAATGATAGCACTATGAGAGTCACAACTCCATGCTAATGTATAGGAGTTACAACTATGATCATTCAGTGGAACAGGATGCAACAAGAGACCATTTTGCAATATTTACTATTATAATGGATACAGTAACCATTAGCTAAGCATACAAGTGATAATTATTACACCTTGTCATTAGATACTTACGATCCATCATCCTGCCCACCCAAGGTAATCAGATACTTTTCGTTGCAGGAGAATGTCAGCTCCTCCACCTTCACCTTGTGTAACTGCATGTGATGGAGCTGCTGCTTCGTGGCATAGTCCCAGATGATGATGAGAGCCTGAAGAGAAAACCATCAACATGTTGCATAAAACATTAAATGTTCATCTTACACAATTACAACTAGATCCAAAGTGAAGTATTCATGAGATGCTGGTGATGCTAATTAAAGGTATACAATCATGGATTGTTGACATATTTCATTGTCAAATGTATTTTTCCTAAAAGTGAGTACATTTTATTAATCTAAACAAGTATATTGGGCAACAAGCTACATTTTACGCATGTCCCACTGGTTTTCAATATTTTCATGTTTCTTGAGATTTATCTTGAGATATTTAATACGTGGCGATATAAAAATAAAATAAAATATTGAAAAGTGGCGGGACATACGGAAAATGTACTTTAATTGTCACCCAATATACTTGTGCAGACAAATCAAATGTACATGCATACTTTTCAGGTAAAATACATTTGACCATGAAATATATGTCAACAAACCATGCATGCAGAAGAATCAATTAATAATGTATTTAATCCAGATTTTACCTTGAATCCCATGTGAGTAACTTGTCCTGTTGCCATGTATCGACCTGAGGCGGAGACCGCGATACATGATACATAGTCTGTGTGTTCAGACAGGATAGTCTGTGAACCAAAGCCATCCTTACTGATGTCTTCTATGATAACATTGCATCCCAGAGGGTAGATGATGTGTTGTTGATCAGGGTGAACTTTCAGCCCATTTATGACAGCTCCTGTGGATACAAATTAACATGTTGGTAAAACATTTCTCAAACATGACCATAGAACCAGCTGAGAATTAGACTGGCTGCTTTGATCCAATGCTCTATTGATATAGAGTGATCATTTAGAAAAAGTGGAAATCATGGCCGCCTCCCCTCATTTGACCAATTTAGTTGAATAATGTATAGATCTCACAATTCCAGACAACTAAGAAATCAAATACGGTAATCAATGATAATGTTTTTGCAATCTCTTGTATTTACAGAAGTTTCTAGGTTGTTCCACCAGCTGTTCTGTTAATTTCCGATGGATAATGGCCACTTAGATGGGGAAAAAAATGTCAATGAAGGAAGTAATACAGAGTATATTCACATAAAAACGGTAGTAAAATTATTTAAAAACCTAGATGTATGTGGAATTATGAGATGCATTTTATTACCAAGAATCAGTCAGATCTGGTAGTAAAAATTAAGGGAGATATGATCTCCACCTTTGCCATCACAGTCTGTAGTCAGGATTAGGATGAAAAGCTATGGCAACATTATTAATTTGTATGAACCAATCGACTATATTTGTAACCCTATACAAAATAATAAAATATGACTATTCATTTGGTACATTTTACGACCGGGCAGATTGCTGAGTTCCGAGAGGATCATATTAATTATTGAACCCATAATACTTAAGACATTCCCATTTTGAATAGCACTGTCTTCACTGTGTGAGAATTTAATTCTGCATGCTAAAACATGTGAAAATTGTCTAGACTTCAGTTTGCACTTACCATTGAAACCAATAATTCTCTCGAGCTGTAAATGCTCGACATCCTCCTGTACGGGATGTTCCATCATTCACACAGTTGAATAATCTAGCAGAGAAGTTGTAAACTGCAAGTTACCCAAGTGCCCGACAACAAACAACTTTCAACAGACGGTGGTGATGTTGTCATTGGCAACCAACATGGCGACTGAGAACGCCACCTGGCGTTTCTAGGCACGACCAAGGGCAAGTAACTCAAAACCTGGTTGCATCCTGTTTCGTCAACAAATTTTGCCATGTGGATCATCTTGTACATTTTACTCGTATCAGACCGTACCAAGTTAATGTGGTATTCATTGCAATGAACTCAAGTTAATAAATAATTCCAATAGCCTTCATTTAATATGGATACATTGGGGAAAGATTGATTCTGAATCCATCAATCCAAACAATCACAGGTAAGCAGCTGGCAAAGTGTAGGCTATAGTGCAAATAAATTTGAGAGATTGTACGCCCAGCTGATAATAGGTAATAAGATAAATCGACTATATATCATAAAGGATATGAAACTACAGTTCTTCTTGTAAAGACCTTACTTAATGATGGCTATTTCCATGTTTATTTCTGCAAGATACGAATTTATAATATATTAAAACATATTGAAATAATAAAATGCGAGATTTGATTACTTGGCACTGACATGTTTTTCTTGAACCACAGAATGATCATAGCCCTATGAGAGTTATAACTCCCATATCTTAACACAACTCGATGTTGCAGGTTTCCTCCTGCCCTAAACTGACAAGTCGTGATATACTAGTAAGTGAAATAATCTTGAAAGCGACTTAAAACCCCAATCAAAAAAATAATTGAAAATCTATATATTATAAATAATTATATAATATACAATAATATGTTCATATACATAAAATGTCTATATACATAAGCT
>JAUTBT010029273.1:0-19171 GCA_032361225.1 Lepetodrilus schrolli
TGCAGTAAACCTGCGAGCATCGGCTGGTACTGACAAGACCAAGGACGATAACTGCATTGCCACTCTACAGACATCGCGTCAGAAAGGAAACTTTCGTGACCATTGATGCCGTGCCCCCGGGGCGGGATTTGAACCTGGAACCTTTGGCTCCGAAGTACAACGTTCGACCACTGCGTTACCACCCGCCGCTAAATAATTAGCATACTCCACGCTATCGTCTAGACTAATACTTATCACATGTTGCACGTTTTTGTTGTTATATAGAGTCACACTGACTACCAGCACGTGTTTCACTTGATAGATGTTGGTAGTTTCTTTTAACCAATTTACACCTACAATAGTACAGGACATAACTAATCATAACTCTTTGTATATGTATGGACGTCATATGCACACCCACACACTGTTAGGGAACTGTACGTTATAAGTACTTACGTGGTACACACATATACTCAGTTGTAACATACTGTGTGATTAAACTGCTCGAACGTTGGTAGCGGCATGGACGTCCTGTATATGGTGTCTTTCCTTTTGCATCAATATCTGGCACTCTATTTTTACAGACAGATTTTCCACAACAGTATTTGCATAGATTTTCAAAATCTTTAGTATCTTGAAAGTGACAATCTGTAGTGTTGATCTTACAACATTCTCTCGGATAGGGCACGGTGTCAACACGTGTACATTTCATGTCCATGGACTCCAATGGATTCTTTAGTCCAAATATTGTCCTCAGAGGTGCAAACCATGCACCTGTGCACGATACATTGTAATAGTCAGCGAAACACAAGGTTGTATTCTCTATATATATTTCTGATCCTTTGAAAAACGAACCTTCCCCCAGGCCTGGAAATAAAATAAAATCATATCTATGTAAAACTACTTATTAATTCCGATGCTTTACCTGCGAAAAGCAGTATAACGAATGTCTGCGATCACATGTGACATATCATCCTCTGGACAAGAATAAATCGTCCATCGTCAAACTTCAACAAGTTTATAGCTGCTCAATAATGTAAACCATGGCCTACTACCAACAACCACTCATGTCTTGATGTACAAAAGCCATAATACGTATGCTAAATGAATATAATTTGCATTTATTACTCCAATTCAGTCCAAAGCGACCACAATGTGATATACAATCACAGATTGTGGTCGCTTTGGACTGAATTGGACTGAATTGGAGTAATGTCTTCAACTAAAGTATGTTCAGTGCATTTCGGATTTGTGGCGGCCATCTTGAATATTTTAAATTGCTCAATGTTGACGGGTCGACATCACCCTACTAGATATCTATAAATACACCCCAATGATGAATAATCAGCAGATACAAAAATAATATCAGAGATTCTTTGCGTTACCCCCCCCCCCCCTCCAACCCCCTCGACTGCCGGACTAGGATGGTACTAGTACTACTAAATAATAGTAAAATATTTAAAATATAGCTTAATCTGGATTAATCGTACTTACTTTCTTCGAAAATGATTGAAACACCGGTACATTTATTTGTGTACTTAAGTTTAGTATGTCGTTACGGTTTGACGTAATTATATTCTATGTCGTATTCTGATTATGAAGCCCAACCTAAAATGTCGACCGCACGCACGCACGCTATGCACATCACTACACAGGAGATAACGTGCCACACAGCCAGTCTATTCATTACATATTAATTACATATTAATTACATATTAATTACATATTCAATTGTAAATCGGTAACCGACTCTGGATGTGTTCATTAGAGGCAATCCAGTATACGCACCAACGCATAAATACATTAAATAACAATTAATAAATGCTAATACTACATCGATAGGAATAAGTAAGGTACAACTTTTCAATAGTCTAACATGTTACATCTGCACACTGCTAGATACACCACACACGTCGCTCAGGTCATCACACATTTCCACCCCACATTCGATAACATAAACCCACGGCATTTGTGATACTCATTAGAATAAGAATAGCAGTTACTTACACTGATCAGATACCAATATCAACACAGCAGCAAATATATACATTTTCATCTTGAATATCCACACCAGAAAGTGGCAGATTAACGAGTCTCATTACCAACATCGATAGGTGATCCAAAGTCGACATGGGATAGCCGCTTAACCTCAGAACATATTTTCGCAAGAGATAAACATTACGTAGCTTATCTGTTCTGAGTGATCATTGCATTGTGTGTGCTAGATTACAATGAGGAAGCGACACAAATAAAACAAATATCACGAGTTATAGCAAATATGCTTCGAGACATTACAGATCCCTCGCGTTCCCAATTGTAAATTTACTAAATCAACGTTATACTATAAAAAGACATTCAAGAACATGTTATTTCATTCACTCTTGTGTTCTACCATAAAACGTGGAAATAATAATAATAATAATAATAATATGATAAAAGCAATAATAATAATAATAATAATAATAACAAAAACACCATGATGACAATAGTAATATTAATAAAAATAATAATAATAACAATAATAAAAAAATAAAATTCACCAATCCGCGTAAAGTGTGTCCAGCCCTAAACACTACAGTCTGACGTCATCGTCCTAGTAGGGTACTCCCTTGTTCAAGAGTAGAATGCATTGATGCTGTCAAGATTCACAGTTTTGTTAGAAGTTGAGCTAGTAGACGATGCATGCCATAACCCTATATTACGATTTCATTCTCAAGCTCAAGTTTTATATGGGGATTTGTGAACAAAGATTTGAACATGAAATCGTACTCTGAAACGTTTCGTAATGTCTAGGCCATATATACGGACGGGAGAAATGTATATAACGTCTTGAAACGTAAACTTTTATGTCAAGTCATGATAAGTATGTAGAGTCCACGACATTGTTAGCTGTGCATTTTGATAGTATGCAAGTCTGTTATGCAGTCCACATAAGATAACGGTTTCATTATAATGATAATGTTCTCCACGCTATCTAAAAATGCGTGAGCTTGTAGCATGTAGTAGTTGACGACTGAGCCATGTATATTCTCTCGCTCTGTCTGTCTGTCGGTCTCTCTCTCTCTCTCCCTTGCTCTCGTTCTCTCTCTCTCTCTCTCTCTCTCTCTCTCTCTCACATACACACGCACTCACACAAACACTCACACGCACACTCTCTCTCACACACATACACTTTCTCTCACACACATACACTCACACACATCTCGCACTCACACACACGCACAATTACACATCTCGCACTCACACACACACACGCACACTCACACTCACACACATCTCGCACTCACACACACTCACACACATCTCGCACTCACACACACACACACACTCACACACACACATCTCGCACTCACACACACACACATCTCGCACACACACACTCACACACACTCACTCACTCACACACACTCACACACACACACTCACACACACACGCACACACTCACACAAACACACTCACACAAACACACACACGCACAATTACACACCTCGCACTCACACACACACACGCACACACTCACACAAACACACACACACGCACAATTACACATCTCACACTCACACACACACACACGCACACTCACACACATCTCGCACTCACATACACACACACTCACACACACATACACACACACTCACACACACATACACACATACATACATACACTCACACTCACACACACTCACACACACACACACACACTCTCTCACACACACACACACGCACACCGTATTACAGACATCATGTTGACTGTAATGTTCACGTACTTCATCATCATGACCTTCTGAGGTGATAACTACACTATGCACAATCACACTACTACACTATGTACAATCACACTACTACACTATGTACAATCACACTACTACACTATGTACAATCACACTACTACAATGTGAAATACTGCATTTGTGACAATAGCGGATCCTTTCAGGCGGTGAGCCTACTGAGCCACCATCGTGTGCAACACACTGGTTACTACCGGTATATACCACACTGCCATACTATGTGGTACCCGTGGTGCGTACGTCTCTTTAGCTATAGGGAACATGTTCTTATGACGTGTTGGTCGGTATCCGTCTTCGTAATAATGGTAGCGCCGCACAGTGAATAAACAAAACAAACAGTTTTGCCACGAAGGTCATATCGGAATCAATCAATGTTGAGATACACCGACACACCTCCCACAGATAAAGAGGAGTAAAGCCCCCATATATACTATATACCAGAATGATATCGTCTGGTATAGTCTCCCGTGTGTTAAATGCTGTGATGACCTACTACAATATCCAGCATTCACTACATACATTACGACATTCGAGCACGTTATCAATTCACAGTCATCACGTGGAATTTGGAGCAGTAAATATGTCAGAAAGTTGCATGTCAATCTATTAATATTTATTTGAAGTAATGTACAAGTATAGCAAACAACATATCGTGTTCATGCCTACTTACACATTTTATTATAATTATCAATTACGGCGGATAATCAACATGAGAATTGCACAATCAAGTATTAGTAGTTATTACTGGATCTTCCCTTAGTTTCAGATGAAGAGAATTAAATACACCATGAGAATATGCAGAGACATATATAATAAGCACAGAACTAAACACACAATTCACGGCATTTCACAGACATGTCGACCAGTTATAAAGCCAACTATTGATCATCACAAACAGGCACATTTAATCTCCACTGGCACACACGTGACACTCATCGTGGCTTAACTATACTAGTTCAGGGCAAAACTGTGTTCTATGACACCACAGAACGTGGACAAACACAAGCTATTTCTTTAATAAATTTGAGTTTATTCCATACGAAGAGACATTCGATTCGGTCCAATGTCATCCCTAATATGTGCTCTGGCCTAAGTAGGAGGTTTCCATTATCCTAGAAATGGGCGAGAGGTGCCATATACATACATGTAAGTATAGAGATCTCGAAATATGTTATCGACTTTTAGAAGTAAATACATTCAGTATCATATATTGAATAATACACAAAATAGACAATCCTAGTGAAAGCCGATCAGCATTAGAAGTAATTTCGTTGGTATAACCATCTCATGACTGTACCACAATCATGGAAACATACCATTATTCGGTACCAGCGTATATCTTATTTCCGTGATGTCGCAAAGTTATTACGATTAGCCTATAGTTTCCGATGTCGTCCGAATGATTTCATTGGTATAGCCATCTCATGACTGTACCACAATCATGGAAACATACCATTATTCGGTACGAGCGTATATCTCATTTCCGTGATGTCGCAAATCTATTACGATTGGCCTATAGTTTCCGATGTCGTCCGAATAAGAAAGTGAAGTAACCCAAACTAGACCCTGTTTCATAATGTAAGAATACTATCCTGTTGTCAATGTGAATGAACAATTTTACCGCTGACATTGAGCGGAGAAGGGCTTTCTGGATGGACAAACGCCCTAACAAGTATTGTAAGTGAACATACTTTGAAATAAATGATCACTTTTAGCTGTGATTAAATGCCATTAATTGAAAAAGTAGATTCTGGGTTGCATTTCTTCTTCTTGAATCTGAAACAAATCCATGAAGAACAGTCACAAATGGTTTCAGCTAGTATTTGTGTATTAGTTTTGCAGTAGTGTACTAATTCTATAAATATGACACTAGTTCAATGTCTGAAACTACTGCACACGAAGACCGTAACAACTATGTTCCCGACATTGGTGGTCAAAATGTCGTACAACAGATATTATTAATCTTTAAGAAGTGATAGCAACTCCGTGGAATTCAATATGGTTCAATCACCGGTTTTTCTGCCAGCCTTGTATACTTTCTCTGGCATGCAGTAGCGCAGATGTAACATCGTAAGATTTCGGTGCCAAAGGTTCCGAGTTCTAACCCGCCTTGGTGACCCGGCATCAACATTTACCGAAAATGCATTTATGACGGAATCGTGCTAGGATGCACTGCCGGCACTGTGGCCGCGGAATCACCAGCCTTGGTTAGTCAGTACCAGCCGGTGTTCGCACTATGGCCGCAGAATCACCAGCCTTGGTTAGTCAGTACCAGCCGGTGTTCGCACTGTGGCCGCGGAATCACCGGCCTTGGTTAGTCAGTACCAGCCGGTGTTCGCACTGTGGCCGCGGAATCACCAGCCTTGGTTAGTTAGTACCAGCCGGTGTTCGCACTGTGGCAGCGGAATCACCAGCCTTGGTTAGTCAGTACCAGCCGGTGTTCGCACTGTAACTGCAGCATTTAGCCCTACGGGTGTGTTACGTTTACCCCAGCTACAAACTAACAATATCTTACCGTCTAACGAGAGAAGAAATTAACCAGATGAAGGCCACCAAGAGGAATCCAGCAAGAGCACATCCCCCGAGTTCTATATCTGGAAAACACGCATAAAGGCGCGGTCGCACCAGAATCATTCATTGATCAATTCATCGATTCATTAATTGATAACGACAACAACGAATCGTTTTGAAAAATAAAAATGTTATTCAGTATGTGCAAAATATAGTACCTTGTCACACTGCAACAATAACGATGACGTCACCGCTGGGAAAAGAAATTCGAACGTTTTATCGTTGTCGGGCTCGGTGTGATCGTGCATTATATTAGTAGGTATCACTGGTCAACAAATACTTACAGAAAAATGTCGTCTTCAGTGACTGGGCCTTTTGAGTGTTCGTTATAGACACTTCACACTTGCACCGATCTATCATGTTCAGCAATGTTGGCAATACAGAATCAATACAAGTTGTTACAAAACATATTAATAATGTAAATGTTGATGAATTATATAATCTTTAAAGAAGAATGAATATGATGTTACGGATGAATGCATTAATATTAATGAATATAATATTAACTGAAGCTGAAATTGAAAAGACTGTAAATGTTCTTAAATGTAACAAAACATGCGGTGTAGAGTTGGTATAAAATGAATACAAACAAGCTATCTTCAATATCTTAAAGGATATATTCATAAAATTATTCAATACTATCTTAGAAAGTGCTACAATGCCTACAGCTTTGCTCATTTGGGAAATCAAACCAATCTAAAAAACAACAAGGGCAGTTCATCTGAGCCTAGCCATCATTGATGTTCACGTTCCAGTATTTGTAAAACAGTTAGAACATCTATACCCAGACGTCTTGACACGTATATACCATCTTGATGTGTTCAGTTAAACAAGTCAAACTCATTATATTTATACAAAGAATATAAAGGTATTTTTTAGAAATATCTAACGTAAATCATAGAACAGCCTTGTTCAAACTAAGATTGTCTTCATATCGTTTATGTATTGAAACAGGTAGACACGAAAGTGCACGTGTACCACGTGATGAAATGTATTGCGTATTTTGTAACTTGCACCATGTCGACGACGAGTACCATTGTCCATTTTATTCCGCTCTGTAGTCTCTTCCTAAATATTACCAACAGCTTTCAATAGTTTTAATGAATAAAGAAATAATTGTCCCTTGGTATGTTTTCAACTAATGGAAGTATTTGTAATGGTATTAAACATACAGTTAATCAAAGCTATGTTTATAATTATTATAATCATAAGAAAACTAGATATGCCTATGGATTATGCCTATTAAAGCTTTTTGACAAATTTATTCAGCCAGTATTGTTGAATGGTTGTGAAGTTATCAGACTACGGTATACTAAAGCAGGGTGATGTTTGATGTAAATATGTTGCAACTATGCACAATATGCTCAACACTTATTCGTGTTAAAATTGTATTTGTTTAATTGTTTTTTCATTATATCACATGCTATAAACTCTGTTCTGTTGTGTTCTGTAATGATTTATCACTTAGTATACTATTTAATCAAATAACGGAGCGTATCCCTGGTCGATGATACACTCTAAAGAAATATTTAGAAATAGATTGAATCTGTGCACTTCTGACTGAGCACTACCATGGCTTTGATGTTCTCGTATTTTCTAACAATGACAACTGTAAATATAGGTACATGTACTGTCTACATGTACTGTCTACATGTACATGTACTGTCTACATGCGGTCATGATATTTAAATACATTATTAATGTATTATACTGTATGTGGGCCAGTGGTCTACATGCAATAAAGAATTGAATTGACACATGTCTACATACCTTCTGGTTTTGTAACTGAAGCCATCGTCGTCGTTGTTGTCGTCGTTGAAGTCTTACTGCTGCGTGTTTGAGCGTTAGTTTTAAGTGAGCTAATTTTCTTCGTCGTCACCGTAGGGGTAGTAGTGGTTGTAGTAGTAGTAGTAGTAGTTGTGGTGGTGGTTGTTGTCGTTGTTAATTGTATTCCATCATTACATTTTAAAGTCATGCTTGTTCCTGCAATTGAAATAGTGTACGATAAGAATGAGCTCAACTGATGTGTCATTCTTATTTAGTCAATACATAATTATAAAACGAAATACACTTTTCATCATCATCATGAATAATAATAATAATATTATTTTAAATCATGTGAAATATTGAAGCAGTTACAATGAAGGAGAAACTGTAGTACACTGTAGTGCTAATCATAACCAACATCCCATATGGCATATAACTCTAATGCTACCATCAGCATCCTATAAACTCTAATGCTACCATCAGCATCCTATTAACTAATGCTACCATCAGCATCCTATAAACTCTAATGCTACCATCAGCATCCTATAAACTCTAATGCTACCATCAGCATCCCATATACAGAACTAATACCATCAACGGCATCCCATCCCATGATCCTACTACCAGGGCTGCGTTCAGGCTGCACTACGTCTCTCTACATAGTACTATGTAGTCCTACGGAAGCCGTTCATGCTTTGGGTTTTCCTCGTCACGTATGGGTGAAAGATTCCCGCTGTGGCGTAAAACAATCATTCACGCATTCACTCACCCGTAGTGTTTTGTAGGAAACTGTAGGAAAACCCAAAGCATGAAGCGAATGGACTGAACGCATGAGCAAACCGATTTTCTGCTATTTTCCTACTAACCCGTTCAGACAACCACTATTTATTTTTTAGAAAGGTTGCGTAGTGTAGTGTAGTGCAGGCTGAACGCACCCCATGATAATCATGTCATCATAATCTACATTTAGGCCTGCTATTACCTTCAGCATATATATAAATCCACATGCGGAGTGGATCAGCTTTCTGATTCGTGAGGGTGAGCTCAACAGAGTTACCAGAACGTTGTGAATATATCTCTGTCTGACCCAGAATGTCTTTAGTTTCTGTCCACTTCTTGTCGCCAATGCTGAATTTGTTTCCACAGTTCTGAGAGTCCGAGCAGAGTCCGAGATCTATTGATGTCACTGTTAGTGACTTATTTGGCGTTGTCTCTAGCTGACAAGTACAGTTATAACCTGGATACGGATGACTGGCTGGATAATCGGGCGATACAAGGAAAATGCCTCGTCCGACCACAGTAGACTGTTCACACATGTTTTGAATGGATTTAGCTGTAATTTAGAATAGATTTTCACAATAAATCATCAACAATGTTTTCCAGACATGATATGTAAAGATAAAACTGTACATGCTCATACAGTTACTTGAAGAATCCGAAATTAAAATACAGTTGCTCCGCTTTAGCATTGGAAATCTGTCCATTACCTCTCAGGAATGGAGAGTTGTACGACTCAGTATTAGAATATAACATAGAAAATCTTTCCATTATTAGAGTACTAATGTAGAGTCGTCGACTTGTATTTTTCAAACGGCCATTACTTCCACATCATAAAATATCTTGACATCAGGCTCGAACTCACTCTTTCTGATTGCTCTACCTTTATCGTACGCAGTTTAGTGTAGCCTAAGGCTAGCCATGGTATACGGAAATAGCAAAAACGATATTATAGAAATAAATTCTGCCAAAAACTTGGTTTAGACCGAGTCTAGACTTTAATAAAATTGCATTTCACACTTTCGTGCTGCACGTATATTGCAAACTGTCATCCCTGGAGCAGACGACAGCATGCTTTAACATTACAATGAAGTTTAACCAAAATGCGCAATCCATACGATGACGATGTCAAAACAGACGACGATGCAACTTCAACTATACTATTTCGTGACTGATTTATATAAACCGGACAGGGAAAGATATGCAAAAATTATTTAATCTTTACAAGTAATTAACATTTTAAAATATCATTATTGTTAATGGTTATATTACAGTGGCAAGATCACGTTTGGATGCGATATTAAAACATTTGACTGTATTTCTTTTAATACATAATATTACTATAATTTACTAATTATGAATCTATATGAAAACAAGTCTACAAACAATTACTTGACCCGCTATTGCCAATGCAAAAATAATTTAAAAAATAAAAAGATCTCCAAAGTGGCCTGAAATAACTGGTTTTGTTCTAAATATAGACTATACGTAGACTATACGCGCAATGCAGACGTACTGGGTCCGCTCTACAGATCTCTGTACTATGGCTGTTATAATTAGGATCTCTACACAAGAATTGACGTCACGATTACATGTATTGCGATCGCCAGGGGCTAGGAAGGTGTAATTAATTAGCCAATACACATGTGTAACCGAGGATCATGCCGATCCTGGGATTCGAACCCGAGTTGCTGGATTGTGAGTCCAACGCTCTACCGAATGAGCCAAAGGGGTAACCCCGCTGGCCGAGACCAGTAGGAGCATCTTATAACACATGTTTCTAGATAATAGTAAACAATCGGAGAATAAAATCATACTTATCCGGGAAAGATGGTTGTATCATAATATGCAAACATCTAATTAGTAGTGACCATTGACCTTTTGCAAAGATGATCTTGCCATTTAGAATGATGTAAAATGCAACAATTTAACGTGCTTCTGCTGAGTTTTAATACGGTGGATTTTCAGGTTTCTCATGGATTCTCATGGGGCGTCATTCAAGCCCATCATATAAATATATTTTCAGAGATATTTATCCTCCGAAGTTTAGCTGACTAACGTGGACATAGACACATTCGGACGGATATATTTCAGTGTATTATCAAACAAAACTGTATTTTTTCTTTACACAAATACTTACATGGCACACACATGAACACCGTGGTAGCATACTGTGTGTATAGGACTGATTCGCCGACATTCTTTTGGTATGGACACGGCTCGTCAGGTGTAGGCCCATGTCGTCTTACAGCAGTCCAACTCGTTCTCTGACCGCAGTGTTTTTTGCCACAACAGTACTTACACAGCTGGTCAAAATCTTTATTAGTCGAAAACATGCAATCTGTAGTATCGATTCTACAGCAATCTTCCACATAGGGTGTTTTATACAAAGAAGTGCATTTCTTGGCTGCAGATATTTTGGGGTCCTTTAGTCCATATATGATCTTCAATGGCGCAAACCAACCATTATTGCATGTTTTAGCCATTGCTGTTGTGTAACATTGGGTTATATTTTGAATTTGTATGGCATTCCCGTTTTCCTTTACAAAGGTCACCTCTCCAGAGCCTGAAGTTAACACATATATTGATTAATGAACTCAGTCGATTGAAGTTTGGTGTTTTTACAGTCGCCTTCCAGCATTGCTGATTTCGGCAGACTGGTAGAACTCAGTCAGCACCGCCGATGTTATAACAGTAACTAACTCAGTGAGTACCGCCGATGTTATAGCAGTAACTAACTCACTCTGCACCGCCGGTGTCACGACTAACTCAGAATTGCCGATTACTACAAACTATTTCACTCCTTCCGTAGTTACAAGGAATAAACTCGCCGGTCTTATTATTACGTTTCTTAAAGGCATACAATCACAGTTTGTTGATATATTTCAGGGGCAAACGTATTTTACCTGAAAGAATGTACATTTGATTTGTCTACACAAGTATCCCATGTCTACGGTTGATTTGTCTACACAAGTAGCCCATGTCTACGGGTGATTTGTCTACACAAGTAGCCCATGTCTACGGGTGAATTGTCTACACAAGTAGCACAAGTACTACATGTTCCGCAGGTCCCACTCGTTTTCCATATATTCATATTGTATCATATTTTAATTTTTGTTTGTTATCGCGACAAACAGTGATTATATGACTAATATATAACCATTACCTAATAGCTACCTAGTATAGGATCAATTGAAGCTTGCATTAGGCTATTAGATTATGTAGTGTTAAAATCGTTTCAATTTCTCAGAAGTAGCAACAACTTATCCGTACAATATATATTTGAAATGTCGGAATCAAAACGGATTCTAATCATAGTATGCAGGTGCATATATGCAAGATACAGCCACATTAAAGGCATACAATCACAGATTAAGTTGTCGTTTTGGACCGAATTGGAGTTAAAAATGCCAAGTACATGCACTTAGCATACATACAATCTTGTACTCTCATAATTAAACACGGTCAAAATAACCCTTCATGATCTACATATATTTAAAAAATAATAAAATATGAAACACGTATTGAAAATATAGCTGGCTAACCAATATACTTGTGTAGACACATCAAATGTACATACTTTCAGGTAAAAATACGCTTGAACATGAAATATCTAAACAAACCAGTGATTGTATGCCTTTAAACGTACATAGTTTATCATTGATCATTAGGAAAATAGCATGTACTTACATAGACTATGAACCCATACAAACAATCCAGCACAGACTAGCAATTTCATCTCAAAATTCAGTGCAAAAGATGGTATTTTTACTTCGGGTAAAGTCTAAAGTTAAACCGTAATCGGGTTTAATATCCACAATGTCCAATACTAGCTTATCTGGAAAATGAGATACCATTATCATTTGCACTATACAACTTCACTTGTATCTGGTGTTACACTGTTGTATCGCCGAGGTTAGATTATATCCCGAAAGTACTAAATATGTGACCCTATTATAGGAATTAGGCACTAAGGGCTTCTATTTTATTCTATTTATTTGTACGAAACTCAGTTATAGAAAGTACAGAATTCAACTGCATGGAAGAAGACAAAAATATATTATAAATTTAAACGCACGCACATACACACACGCGCGCACACACACACACACACACACACACGCACACACAAACACAGAGAGAGAAAGAGAGATAGAGATAGAGAGAGAGAGAGAGAGAGAGAGAGAGAGAGAGAGAGAGAGAGAGAGAGAGAGAGAGAGAGAGAGAGAGAGAGAGAAATCAATGTTAATGACATTGTATGAAGTTGTCGTAAAATCTTGGTTAGGGTTCAACTAAAGATACGATAGCCATCATTAAGTTTGCTATTTATGGATCCCAGAAGTTTTCAAATATATATTGTTTTTAAAAAAAATACATGTAAATACATAAAATAATTTATGTTATTTCTTCCATTTTTATTATCTCTTCATATAAAGACATAATTACATTGTACATTAGTTTTGATTTAGTGGGTATTTAGTTTTGATTTAGTGGGTATTTAGAACTTCACTACTATCACACTTGTAGCAACGACAGCTGCTGGAAAGATGCGAACATATGCTTGAATGGTACTAGCGAGAACGAAGGGTGGAATTACTCGTGTACAATCAACTACCAATATCTACCCGAAATAGTATTTCTATTAACATTTCAATTTTTTCCATAGCAACACTTATTGACTATGCTCCCATTTATGATACATGTGGAAATAGATTGTTAAATCTTACACATACTCGCTTAAGACGTAGCTGTACTAACCTAAACGCTGATAACGTTCTAGTTAATTTATCCTAAACCATGGAATGTCATTGTGGTTATGAACATAATTATCACGACTTTATTCAATGGCCATCTTATGTCATGTACAGACACGTTATGTTTGATTGTATTCAACTATGTGGGGGCCAACCTGACTTAAATACTATTATTTTTGGTAGCGATATTTTACAATTTAAACAAAATGAAACTATATTTATTTATGTTTAAGGATATATTAAAAATATTGATCGATGTGTAATGTAGTATTGTGGTTTGTTATTGTATATACATGTATTCATGATATTTATTTATTTCTGTATATGACCACCCATATATAATCAAGTATTTTTAGCACCCAATGTGTTGTACTTTATTTATTTCTTCTTGTTGGTATATATTTTATTATATTTTTCACCAACTATATTATTATAAATTGTAAATAAGAACAGGACATAGATAAATGTTCCACTTTTGTCTGATCCTATTGAAGTTGAGTCAATAAAATATGTTGAAATCAATTAAATCAGTGCATTCTAACATTACCACAGTAGAACTTACATTTCTCCGGAGATCAGAGTTCCATGAGACGGGCTCGAACCAGAGAGGTCCATGAGACGGGCTCGAACCAGAGAGGTCCATGAGACGGGCTCGAACCAGAGAGGTCCACATCCGTTGTCCTCGCATGTTCGTGCTTACATCGCATCTATTGTTCCAGCATCACACTATCTGACACAATCAATCATCGTTACCGTAGAGTAACATTGTCAGCGTCGCCCTAATAGCACAATGTACATCCAAAGTGTCTAATTTCGGATCCAAATACAGAAAGCCACTGATAATTGTAGGACAGTGTACGACATATGAGTAATCGGTGTCACACCCTGTTCTCATGAAAATACTCCTATTCAAAATATTCCCCCTATATCAGTTAAGCAAGTCTGGATAAGGGTAAAGAATTTCAGGGGCTCCATTCATATACACATAATACCAGTGAATATAAGCTATATATTATTGATTTACTTTAACCCTCTGAGACTATGGATAGTCTAGACATGTACGTTTCATTACTAGTATTTAAATCCGGCTCGCTACGGAAACCAATTAACCTATCGGGGGCTGCCAGTCTCTCGTGTAGTGATATTACCCATCACCCAATCATAATTCAGCAAAGCATACATCTGGGCGTAACTTGATTAGCCATGTAGTAAATGTCCGACAAACAACACCATGCAAGGCAATGTGAGAACTTTGTATGTAGGTATATATGATATCGTGAAACAGAGTGCGTGTCAGATATGCCAACAAGAAGTCAATAATGCGTTGCTTCGCGATGTGTCAATTGCTTCCAATCACATTCTAATATAATACATTATTTCATTCTTAAATCAGGCAGATTATCACGTATAAAAGGACCTGTAATACTATTAGCGAGTATGTTTAAACGATGAGCATGTGTTGTTACATTCCACCTGGCCATTAGAGTAAACCCCGCTTGTATTAATCATCTGGATTATTACTTATTACGTTCCATTAATAACATACATTATATCATCATCATTATCACTATTGTTATTATTTAAAAAAATATATATTGGAGGACTGTCTTTTTCATCAATGCCTTTGTAGTACGGCTACAATTATATATGCTTAAACCGTACTTTTCATGACCATCTTCGAGGAATTTGTATTTATTGATATATGAACATGCTTGTTCTGGTACCCGTAACACTAGGTTCTTAGTATCGATCTACACTTAGACTTACACGCGGACAACCATGTCTACACTTAGACTTACACGCGGACAACCATGTCTCGTTCTCTTCATATATGTATAGGAAGTAACAAATTTGCCCTAAAGTTTCCGACAACGACACACCCGGCGCCAACTTTGGGACATAACCAGCAATTACATTGATGTAAGAGGCCATTCATTTCCTTACGATAATAGCAGCGAACCCATTAACACTCAATACTCGAATCCGCCGAACAAGAAGCCCATTGGACGACTTCCCTGAACACATGGGTTAATCTAAAAGATGGACTGCTCCAATGAAAGTAGGTCCTTTATTACGAATGAAATCTCTTTTGTCAACTTGGTTATTGCTGAACGTAAATTGTGGATGTATTTCACAGCACTGTCATTGATGTCCAAGTATAGTAGAAACACTGCTGAAGATGCTCCTTTGTCAATAGAACCGAGGCAATGTCAATGACTATTACATTTATGTCTATACTCTTTAGCTTCATGTGAAGATCATCGCCACATATTGACTACATATAATTGTTGGCTACTGGGAATGACATTCTTTAAATACATAGTAGCTTCGCACACTACATGATTTTGGCAATTATAATGTTTAATACATGTCACCATAATTATAGTCAATATCGCGAACATAGAAGTTTAAAAAGAAACAGAATATATTGAGGCAAATACTTTGTCATGTAAAATATAAGGTACACACACGAAGAAGAGCCTCATATTTGAGAGGATAGTGGTACGTACTAGAGAGTGTCTAGACTTGAGAGGAGAGTGGTACGTACTAGAGAGTGTCTAGACTTGAGAGGAGAGTGGTACGTACTAGAGAGTGTCTATACTTGATAGGAGAGTGGTACGTACTAGAGAGTGTCTAGACTTGAGAGGAGAGTGGTTCGTACTAGAGAATCTAGACTTGAGAGGAGAGTGGTACGTACTAGAGAGTGTCTAGACTTGAGAGGAGAGTGGTACGTATTAGAGAGTGTCTAGACTTGAGAGGAGAGTGGTACGTACTAGAGAGTGTCTAGACTTGTCATTTTAAATGGCTGTATTATTTGTCATTCCCCAGTTGTTCAAAACACTTATATCTTACGTTACTAGCGAAGTGCCTACAATTGGCTTTACAACTCTCGTAGCCGATGCCTCCTTACCATTGTACGAGGTTTACGGTCGACAATACATTGCATGACATGACAATGATACGGACCGCGAGATTACAACAGCAGACAAGCCACACTGGCGTTTTCCTGAAGTAATGGGCGTTGGCACTAACGTAATGGGCTTACGACTACAAGGAACTAGGAACAGTCAGCTGCAGAGATATCTTTGATTGTATGGGAGTGAACCCTAACTGATAGCCATGTTTCATCATCCTGCCTTTACAAAGCATACGTTCAGAATTGGACTATTTTATTGTTTCAGCATGCCGGTATAGGCATTTGTCAACTTTTTCATGTTTATGCATCTATTGTTATACGATTATATGAGTACCATCTATTGCGATATGATTATATGAGTACCAGCTAGCTATATACCCTATTGTTAAATGATTATATGATCCTATTGACAACACAATTACTTACTACACACGTAGAACATCAACACATTAACAGAAAGATGATGGACACTAACACATCTGCATACGAGTCGAAACATTAAAAGGTCAGTCTAGAGACATATATGTAAAGTTAACGATCTGTAGGTGAACCGAGGAATATTTGTTCTTAATTTAGGATATACATATATGGTGTTTTGAAATTTGCTCCTGATTGAAATTCGACAATGACACATTTCATTTGAACCCGACACAACTAGGATGATTAATTCTTCTCTGAAATGTCAATCTTCGTTCGTGGTTATCAGAGATGCGATTTAATTCAGAGGTATTTATGGTAAGAACTGCACCCACTTGGAGCAGGAAGTAGTACCATTAGGATGACTACAGAGCCTGAATAGATATGCACATTTAAAATTTCAGTCGAGTGTTGAGGGACCATCAAGTGTCCTCCCTTATTGTATATTACATTGCTAGGTGAGGTTGACCTAGACTGGTAGCAGGTCTCCTTTACATTATTATTATCATTATTATTATTTTATTTATTATTATTATTATTATTTCTATTAATACTATTATATCTATATAGATATAAAAACTATATTTATTTGTTACAATTCTATCACCGAACCCCTGTGTTCCAAACAGCCGCACCCTCTGCTAGTAATCCAGTCACGAGTCTACGAGCTGTAGCTTGTCGAGATAAAACCAGCCTGTCTAAACCAGACGTTCTAACTTTTCATACGATAGAAAGTTAGTCAGTCTCAAGAGAGGTTACGCATATGCTGAGCTAAACATTGACAGAATCTGTCATGTTCAGAAAGATGGCAAAATTGAGTTATGACAACCCAACACATACTAATACGTATATTATGCATGACATACTAGTGAAATTGTGCTATTACCTCATTTTTGTTTTCACGCGTTCTAACATTTGGCAATGCAGTCCACTGGGAATGAATTTCGCTGGCAATGGAATTACATAACAACTAATGAAGTCAATTTGTAATGAAGTCAACTGACAATTAAGTCTACACACAGACACTGTCAGATCTTGCCAAACATAACAAGCCAGTGGTTAATAATATACAGTTGGATCTCGTTTTGTACATGGACTTACTAATAGTTTCCCTTGTCTCAAAATAATACATCCGTGCTCTGCTGACAAATGTCTTCCTTTTTCTTCTTTCTAAATCGATGCCTGCAATGCGTCTACAAATGTAGGCGAAACATACATACGACATGGCGAATCATCCATTAAAGACGAAAACCATCGTAGCATTAAATCGCTATATGGTTTAGGTTTCATGATGAATGAATGCGCTGTCGCAAACAAATGGATATTATCGATAATCTGATAATCAGGCAAAGGGAAGTTCGCACTACAGAACACTGATGACAGTAGACAGTAGACAGTAGACAGAACAAGGACGAGGCTATGTTTAACATGTTTTTAATCACAGCATTATGTTTACACATAAACATTGGACACATATGAACTTACAGGACACAATCATAGATGTGCATCCATATTAATACGAGTTCAATTTCATCTTGATTGCTACCTGTATTTGATTGGCAACCGATCCTGGTAAACAAGCATAATACTTGCGAGCAGTGTGACGAAGTATTCCGTCCAATGATTATAACAAACAGAGTAATTTACTCAATGTTTGGCACTGATTATAACAAACAGAGCAATTTACTCAGGCTTTGGCTCAGATTATAGACATGCTGATTACCTTAGATACCAATCACATAGTCTAGATACCAATTACCAAATATCTGTAAGCGATCCCGGATAAATGTTCTCAAGATGACCTATTCACTGAACCTGCTCATGGAGTATCTTCACGCTATTACACACGGCCGATCTATTGGTGAACACAATCATATATGGAATGACATTCAGTGTTTGATGTAGTTGGTAGTGGACGTGCTGAAGGACACTGAATTCGATTTATCTTTACAGTCTAAATGAAATTTCCCTCGGGATACTAAACTTCTATTACTGTTATTAAACTGTTTCCATGGCAGTCTGCTATACTAAACTTCTATTATTGTTAGTAAACTGTTTCCATGGCAGACTGCTATACTAAACTTCTATTATTGATATTAAACTGTTTCCATGGCAGTCTGCTGTACTAAACTTCTATTATTGTTAGTAAACTGTTTCCATGGCAGACTGCTATACTAAACTTCTATTATTGATATTAAAC
>JAUTBT010029284.1:0-15153 GCA_032361225.1 Lepetodrilus schrolli
GTGTGTGTGTGTGTGTGTGTGTGTGTGTGTGTGTGTGTGTGTGTGTGTGTGTGTGTGTGTGTGTGTGTGTGTGAAATGCGTCCATACTTACAGTGTGGCGTAATTCTTTGCTCTGAAACATTCACAGCATGATAATAATATTATTACAACACATACGTCAATACCATGGATATCTATATCAAGTACTGTACTGGTCTCTTATATAAAATTCAGTAAACATAATCCTAATATAATATGATTTCAATGCCATGTATGCTCTGCGAAAATAAGGAACTAAGTTCAATTGGTACGATAGGCTTCAAGGATATGATACGGTAATTTATCATGCAACGCTAAATGAATACGGAATGGCAGTTGTTGTCAAGTAACCAAAAACTTAAATAATTCAGCAACAATCGATTTTCGGGAATACTCACTAAATGGCACGGGTGTTACGGCTGAAAAAAATAAATATATAAATATATATATTATTAATCACAATTTAGTGGATATTTTTTTCATATGAATTAATTAATTTTAAAAATCCCAAATAAATAAATAAAACAAAACGAAACAACAAATATTTCCTTTTGTTTTGTTTAAAAACCCCAAAACATTGTTTTAATGTGCGACAACCATCAGTATTGCTTACAGAATAAATATTATTGTGTTTTGTTAGAATTATTATATGTGTATGTATTATTATATAGGTGGCTGCTACGATACGTTTCTAGTAAGTAGGACTGAACAGCTAGGTGTCCTGTCCGTCAGCTAACTCAAGTATTTGCCGGTGTAGCATATACTCCAGGGGCAGTTTTCATAAAAATTCTATAAAAAAAATTCTAAATGTTACTTTTAGAAAATCTTAAAAGTAATTTATAAAGATTCTTAGAGTAACCCTTAATGTCCATATTAGTAGTGCAGAGAACTCCTACAATTTATGATTATTATTTGTTTTTAGAGAATTCTAATTAGCTGGGACTCTTTATAATTTAACTTTTACTAAAATTCTCAAAGTTGAGATTCACTTTTATAACATTTAAGAATCTTTAGGAATGCCGCCCCTGACCTCTCTCGGGTGAAACAATGGGGGCTGACCGGCAATTGTTTTAATATGTGACAACAGTTTCAATCATCGTTGTTTATCACTACAGATAAATCAGCATTTGAGCTGGTAGTGACTAATACTCACTTAACGTTGGTGGTGTGTGTGCTGAAATTTCCAACGTAACAATAAGTGTGATTAATATTTTCTCTTCTGACAAAATCACTATTACTAATATAAACTTTGGTCATGCACTTATCTGTATTTATTCCTACTGGTAACCGTAACATCCAATTTTATCATTATTAACATCTATGGTATGAATTTCAATTGTCATCTTGATCATAAAGAAATAGTCATAGGAAAATATCATGGACCCCAACGTCAGTGTTATGTCGAGGGTACTCTGTATTTCTTAAAATGAACAAATACTCACTTGGCGCGGTTGCTGAAATTGATGAAAATAGCAATCATCGGTTGTATTAATATTTTCGATTGAAAAGGACATTTGTTTCTGAACATTAATAACACATTTTATATAGTGTTATTATTTCTTCCTACCGGCAATACACTTTGTTACAGTAATTATTGATATATGATAATGATAATGATATTTAAATAAGGAAGTTTTCAATATGGTGTATTATGGATGTTTGATACATTTCTAATAAGAATAATGAAAAATTACTACTAGTATTTGAAATACGATTTCGACATAAACTAAATTATTACTTCTGTTGTACTCACTTGTTGTGGTTGCTGAAATGAATATAAAATATTACAAGTCAGCATTATAACATTGTTAGCAAAATGTCAGTACGCTGACTATCCATGTATATATGGTACTGGCACATAATTATTTGGATAATATATGTTGTTTTATAGAATATGTTTGGTAGAAGTGACTTCCTAATACCGGAAATGAACTGACATGAAGTACATATAGAATTTACATTTTAATCGTCATGTACACAGTACACGTACTTATATGATTATTATGAAACCAATGGAACTACTAATTTAGTAATAACTTTACCTGTTGTGATTGCTGAAAAAATGTAGAATATTTGTTAAACATTAAAGTACAATGGAATTGATAATAAGGAAAAGAAGCATATTTCCATTATTATGTATTTAGAATATACGTCATGTATTGTATATTTAATAACGATGGAGAGTTTTTGGTGTATGGAAGAATTTGGTGAACGTGGTTTATGAAAAAATGGAAGAATTTCCTACAAAATCGATTCAGAATGACATCACTGTTATCTAACGGTAACAACATGCTTATATCTACTGCATGTATATTCATACTCATACATTTCCTTTATTATAATTCAGGCCCTCGTTCCACAAAACAATCGTAGCGCTACGTGAGTCGTAACTCCCTAGCAACTCCATGGTAACGTACAGGAGTTACGACTCTCGTAGCGCTACGCGTGTTATGTGGAACAGGCCCATTAATATAATTCGAAGAATGTCTAAACGTCTACATGTTCCATGCCTGCTTTCAAGAACTTGCATACGCATTGGAAGAAGAATAACATCGGATTCCTCAAGTCCTGACATTTAGTAGAAGGTTACCCCACAAGATATCTGCGTCCCTTAAATTATTTTGCTGAGTATATGATGTTTATATTTGAAATGCGCGTGAACATGTGACATGACTGCCGCTATCACATATACAATGACGAAATTAAAGGATGATTATGTTATTATGAAAATAAATGTGTAAACAAGGGCTTTGACAAAGTTGTCATCGGACGAGACCACGACTTTTCTATGTCGGATTTTTACAAGTTTTGGTCACACTCACAGCCACATTGATGAATGTTCAATAGAGTATTAGGTTATGATATTTTATGAAAAAAGATATCTTGGCTAATAGCCTTTGATTTCAGTTTAACCAAGTTTACAGACTTTGTTAGATGAATAGTGGAAGTGACGTCATCAGCATACTAGTATTTCAATATTTTTGCGCAGCTACGAATTCGAACGCACTGATTCTATATATAAAGACATTATACTCACTTGGCGGTGTAGTAGCTGAAATACGTCAATGTATAAATAAGATATTTAATAAGGATAAGAACAGAAGAAGTTATCCAAAGTCAAATTGATGAATTATAAATGAGTGAATTAATCATAATTTATAATTACTATATTTCACATGCAATTGATATATTTCAATATTTCTGTGCAGCTACGAACGCACTGATTCTATACATAGACAGTATACCTACTTGGCGGTGTAGTAGCTGAAATACGTCAATGTATAAATAAGATATTTTATAAGGATAAGTACAGAAAAGGTTATGCAAAGTCAAATTGAGGAATTATAAATGAGTGAATTTATAATAAGTTATAAGTAAGTGAAAGAAAAGTACACATGGTACTATATATCAAATGCAATTGATAGGATGATTGAATGAATTAATATGATACCACATGAAAATAATTGTTCATGAAATCCTACACACATGCTAGGCAATATTGACCAATACGAAATAGCCATAAGCATGATACGGCAGTAGTGTCAATATCAAGGAAAGACGTAAGTATGGCAGGAACTACGATGATTTATCTTGTACAGTTAAAGGAAGACCAGAATGGCAGTTTCATGGGTTCAAGAATTAATACTA
This sequence comes from Lepetodrilus schrolli, assembly GCA_032361225.1. Classification (NCBI taxonomy): domain Eukaryota; kingdom Metazoa; phylum Mollusca; class Gastropoda; order Lepetellida; family Lepetodrilidae; genus Lepetodrilus; species Lepetodrilus schrolli. Next base: position 3,667 of record JAUTBT010029284.1, read on the forward strand.
AAATTATGAAACAAAATACAATTTTCATTGTGAAATGAAAATACTCACTAGGTGGGTTGGTTGTCACGTCTAAAAAATAACACAAACCATTTATTGTAAATAGACTGTAGATGGAGTTATCACACGTATATTATAGTTATATTAATGTAAAATTGATAAACTTCCACTGCTTTTTACAATTAGCTACGTATTCCTCATGTCTCCCTAATTATCAAAATGTTAATATGTATTGAATTAGAGGAGAGTAGCTATAAATGGCAGTAGATCACTAAATATTAGAAATTAAAACTCTTATGAATAGAACTGTATGTATTTGAAGTACTAGATGTTGTACTTGTCAAGTAATAAAGAATGCCCATTCATAGCCAATCCTTGGCCCTCATTCCATAGAACGATCGTAGAGCTACGAGAATCGTAACTATGTTAACGTATGGGAGATTCGACTCTTGTAGCGCTACGATCATTCTGTGGAACAGGCACCTGGCCAATAAGTCTAAATACTATAGTATGTTCTGATTACGGATTCCAATACAATGGTGGATTATAGGTGATAAGAGATTTAAATAAGGTCGTGCACATTAACAGCTACAACAAATTACTGGGTTTCCTTCTGCATTCATGGGCGCACTCACACACCTTTCGGGTCCCTCCAAAAGCCTCTATGACAGATGTACGGACCTCCGAACACAGCAGAGCTTGCCATGGCTCCTTCATTTGCCATGGGACAGGGGTGTCCATCTGAGAACATCACACAGGCGACAGTGTTTGAAAGTCAGAAGAAGAAGAAGAAGAAGAAGAAGAATAAAGAAGAAGAGTTTATTTAAGTGCCATGTGTATATTCCATAGATTACATGTTTAAACAACATTGTCTTATATTGTCTTATGAAACACTGTTAAAACTGTATGTATGTACAAATATTAATATTAAGATATGTACATGTTGATATGTACAAGGATATATGTATTAGGATAAAGTACATTTATCCCAGAACATTAAGTGTTCGTGATATTGATCCCCTAGATCTAGGCTCGAATGGAAATATAATACACTCTTATGGTATCAGATTTAAAGTAAAATCTGTACACGCGTCTTGTGCTTGTGCGGGTGCGGAGTGAGAAGGTAATAAACAAGGCGACCAATTTCAGTATGGTTTCAACCTTCAATCTCGGGCCGAACGAGAAATTTCAGCTTTTAAAAGCCCGTACAGCCCAGACATCACACTGGTAACTAATTAATAATACCTGGTTTGATATCGCCATATCTCCACTGTCCGTCCCTGCACTCTTGAATGGTAAAAGGATCACCTGTGACAGTTTCTCCATTGATACAACCTGGCCATCAAAGGAAGATGCAATAATTATACTTGGTTAATGCTACTATTACTAATAATGTACGATAGTAACTTTCTTGAAAGATTGTGAAAACATTATGTATTCTTGAGAATAAATATTGATAAAGTGCAATATTACAATACAGAAGTATAACGTATATATCTGTTATGCTTGTAGATTGCTATTTGCATCGGTCATAAAGATTTGGAAAATAAACAGCTATGCAAAAATACTTATATAATAACTGATACTCACTCGGTGTTGTTGCTGTAAAAATGTAGAAATAATTGTGTTATATAATCAGAATGCAGACTAAATAATGATGACAGTAATAACAGTAGAATATACAACTACTACTACTACTACTACTACTACTACTACTATTACTACTACTACTACTACTACTACTTACTACTACTACTACTACTACTACTACTACTACTAGCAATAATAATAATAATAATTTAAATATTAATAATTTGTTCTTAACACATCAACACTGTAGGACAGGTGTATTTCTTTAATAGCAAATGGCGTGAACATATAATTTTATGAAAAAGATATCTTGGCTAATAGCCATTGATTTCAGTTTAACCACGTTTACAGACTTTGTTATATGAATAGTGGAAGTGATGTCATCAGCACATTTCAATATTTCTGTGCAGCTACGAACGCACTGATTCTATATATAGACATTATACTCACTTGGCGGTGTAGTAGCTGAAATACGTCAATGTATAAATAAGATATTTTATAAGGATAAGTACAGAAAAAATTATGCAAAGTTAAATTGTTGAATTATTAATGAATGAATTTATCATAATAATTTTAAAATAACGTTTTAAAAATAATAATATAAAGGCGACGTGCTACCAGTCTATGTCAACGTCTCCTAGCAATCTAATATTACTATATTAGATTGCGAGTTTGACCTAGACTGGTAGTATGTCTCCTTTATGTTATTACGGTTTTTATTTCAATTTTTTTAATATTTAAAAAAACTTTTATTTCTTTTTATAAATTATTTTACCCAAAAAAGATGTTCATTACATAAATGACTTTATCACATAACATTGGAGTTTGGGAGTGAAAAAATCCCTTGTTATAAATATTTTCCCTAGTGCAATATCACAACAGATTTTTATAAGTGTATTCATACGCGATATCAAAGTCTTTTTGGACCTCTTTTAGAGCTTCTTCTTGGGACTTAATTTGTTAAAACATTTCTTCAATTAAATATGCAAAAATATTCATTAATATTTACACATTTCCTTGGAACAATATTTTGTCCGCATACTTTAACCAAGTTCCCAAGACATTTGTCTATTATAGTGTTTGTGACTGAAAATCGATATTAGAATATTACAATACATTGTCGCAGACCACAGGTGTTCGGTGATAGAATAGTAAAAGAAACTGGTTATGTGATAAATAGAATCTCACATTCGTGTTCATATATTACTGAATGTATTAAATTCGTTGGCAGAGCCTCAATATCAGTTTTGCCAACTCGTTTAATAAATTCAGTATTATATGACCACTCCTATGAGATCCTCTATTTATTATTATATCTATATAGATATAAAAAAAATAAAAAATTAAAAAATCTTTTACTATTCTATTACCGAACACCCGTGGTCTGTGACCATGTCAATGTACATATCCCGAAGCCACGCCCCCTCGAACTGTAATATGGGTAATACTACGTTCTAGGTTAATAAGGTGTTGGTAAATAGGGGGCCTATTCTCGAAATGTTCTTACGATCGTACGACAATTTTAAAGAATCGAATAGTATGGCTATGAAAATGTTACGCACGTTCTTAGGCTAAGAAGATCGTAAGGACGTTTCGAGGTTATTTAGATGGGCTGCATATACGCACGTGCCGGCACGTAGACTCTCTTAGAATCATATTTATACAAAGGCTCGGAATATGTATTGGTCTATCGTTAGCATAGATCCCACAATGACCGTACGACGTACTGCATTCTCTGACTGCGTGTCAATAGTGTAATGGTAATATAATAGCGTATTCACTATGATGCCAAAGGTCATCTATTCGCCTTAAAGGCATACAATCACATATATTTATACTCGTTTTGTACTAGTTCATAGTTACAACTGCAAAATACATTTACTTGACATAGAACAAATCATGTTTGTACATCCAAAAATCTTTACACAGCTGTATGGTAGATAATATTCCCAGATAAATCTCCTGAAATGATCCTGCATATGTTCGTATTTCTTTTTGCACATAAGTTTGCAATAAGGGGACATAAATCGAGGTTGTGCGACAGTGTGAAGGGGAAACACCTTGTTTTGTTTTCATTTAGTTATCTGCCGCGATTTATAGTTACGGTCATCTAAATCAATAAATATTAAAATATTGATAACCAGTGGAACACGAGGAAGAAGTAGTTGGATGTATAAAGCACTCGTGTAGTCAAATCAAACGCATATTATTAGGTCAACTATATGTGATGGTATGCCTTTAAACTATACACTACCATCAGAATTTAAGGGAACGATGGTAATGATATATTAATAGTACTTTCAAATGAGGACACATAAAGTGGTATATCTAAAAAATTAGACGAGTAATGGCAATGAACTTTACAATACATGCGATGAAATGCACGGGCAATACTAATCTGGCACGTGTTTGAACCTGTCTCTTTGGGTTGTGTAACGGTGGTACTCATCAGTCGCCTCTCTTTGAACGAACATACATGTAAGATTATTATGTGTTCCCTTATTATTTGACGGTAGTATATATCTGCAGCGAATGAGTTTTGGATTTGACCAAACTATGTATTCAAAAAGTGTAGCAAAGAATCTTTCACTAACTATTCGATATACTTATGGAGGTCTATGCCATTGCACTATATGCTGGGGAGTATACATAAATGATTATCAGTCCATTTGTTCAAATTATGGTCAAATCTTTTACTAAAATAGGCCCGTAACAAAAACTCTATCTGTAAACAATTAAAACATTCACCGAGATAAGGTATGTAACGGCATAGTAAGGTGTACTGGTTTTACTCGGGAGAGGAAAGTACACTGAGACCCGGTATAAACGAACACACCCTATTTCAATGAATGAAGGCTCGTGTTCACTATCAAACTAATTAAATAACGTACGTTTAGTTCTATAAGCCAAATGTCTACACTATAAAATTATGTTTGACAAACACGTCTTTGGCAAACGTTTAGTTTAACAATAACAAAATAAATGTCTACACTATACACACACACGCCAATAAAATTAACTTACCTGCACCCAGCACGCAAGTAACAAGGCACGCAAATGGGATAACTTTACTAGCAATACCGTGCATGATTAGTGTACGCTCTGTTCTCTCAATACCCTTGTAGTCCAAAGTTACATAGACGACTAAACGAAAGTATACAAACAGACCTTTCTTATTTTGAATACGAAAGACGGACCCGGCGTTACGTGTATTTTCAAAACCCCAATCTACGGACGTTCACATTCAGTGAATAAATGAGCCAATTTCTTTGCTTAACCTGTCGCTTATAGAATAGAAATACAATTTAGACATTACTTGAAAGGATATATTGTATACGATCTAGTAAAATAATATTGTGTAGTTCCAAAGAGAATTTCTTTTCAATGTTGGGGTTGTGGTGACGAGGGAGGTATTCTTTTTATCCTAAAAGTGCATCTACGACAGTGCTTTTATACTATATAAGGACTATATAAACCCATTGCCAAAAGAAAGTATACATCGATTTTGATCGTTTGTGAAATAAAAACTACTCGACCAAATCGGTTTATATTAGATTTATTGATAAGAGTATTCAAATGTAATCAACATGCATATGAACATTCACATTAATGAGGTCACGCGTTAATTATTCGATCAATGGAACTTTTTTCACTTAATAACTGATTAACTGACAGTAATGCCCTTCGAAAATCACGACTAATTTTGTTGTCTTGCTAACACAAATTCCAGCCCAAATCATAAGACCACCTCCAGTAATGTATATTTTGAATACATACAGGTCTTTCACCCCAGCGGCTGTATACGATGAGCTCTACCATCAGCGTAGATCAAATTAAACCTATCCTCTCGTTCGTAAACATTAATCGTTTCCATTGCCGCTTCTACCAACGGAAACTGCAGTTTTCGAATTCGTCGTCGATTTTCGCGAGTCAACCGCATCCCACGGACCACCGAAAGGGTATTTTGACACTTAATACCGACAGCACACAATGGTTGTGATACAATGAACATAATACAAACACAGCCGAACGCCGTTGGTGCCATTTACGCTATGAAGGGAGTCGGTTGCGCAAATGTAATGTTTTCATCGGGTGTTATTTTCTTTACTGGAATCTTTCACTTACATCACGGATTGTTACTTTTAGATCAGGAGGAAACCCGCAACATACATAGCGCTGAATGTTGCAGTAAACCTGCGACCACCGGCTGGTACTCACAGACCAAGGTTGATATTTTAAAACTGCATTTTCACGAACATTGATGCCGGACTCCAACAATGGGACTGGTACTGACAGACCAAGAACGACTGTATGCCACATTACTTCATCGGGTGTAGTAACGCTTGGTCTACCACTCATCGGCTGGGCAGTTGTCTGGTCAATCTGGTTAACTAGTTTCAGAAATCTAGAGATAGTCACACGTCTGCAGCCACCAGTTGTGCCATGGGGACTTGAGCGGATCCTATCACCGTCGTGCCAATGGCACTCGCTGTCTGTTGAGGGGTACGCCAATATTTGCTTCTGTGATCATTGTGTTCCTTTTGCAACATCGAATTTGCAAAAACATATTTTTAATGTTTTTGACGTTGCACGAGAACCAATGGAAAATCGGCGTTGATGAAAGTTGAAACGTAATAGTTGTGGTTGGACTAAAATATTAGTGTACAAAGATTACGTTAATATAACAACATAAACAGTTCTTTCAAAATTCATGATGTATGCTTTCTTTTGGCATTCAGTTTAGTTAAGTTTGCTTAGTAAGGTACTAACCTAAAGGATACTTTACATCGATATCTGTAAGCTTGGTTTCCTATACCGTAAAGCTTCGTTGTTAGTTTCCATTGGGTTTCCTAGTATGCAACGGATCGAAAGCAGCTACCACTAACTCATAGATGATGTAATTATTAACCCTCTCCATGCTGAAGGCAACCAGAGATGCCCTAAAGAGCAGTCAGGCTCATAACTATAGGATGTTTTAATGTCGATTGTCACGGTCTTATGTTGACATATTTCATGGTCAAACAAATTTTACCTGAAAGTATGTACATGTATATTTGAGTTGTTTACACATGTATATTGGGCGACAATATATATATATATATATATATATCCCACTGGTTTTCAATTTTTTTCATATTTTAATACGTTTAATATGTATAGAGTTATCCCCCTTAGTCTATTAGACTATAGAAATTGAGATATTACAGTACATTACAACTGATTATTCGGGTTTCACCGTAAATGTAAACTGCAATGGAATTTTACCTATCCTACAGCGGTGAAAATATATTTGGAGGTACAAAAGCGATTATATGTAAGTGCATGTACTTTGTACTCCAATTCGGTCCAAAAGGACAACTTAATTTGTGATTGTATGCCTTTAATGGCTGTCTGAACATGTCGAATTTATTATTTTAAGTTTATATCGAAAATGTTGGCATAAAATGGCATTTGTCTAAAGGTAGATATTAGAGCTTATGTGCACGGCTGAAAACTATTCGACGTAGTGTAACTGTGATGAACTGAATCTTACGACCGTCAGCTAGTGCCACATAGACTAACGCAGATAAAATTATCTATTTTCACAATTTAAAATTAAAGGTAGCGAAGGTTATTTAGATCTTAGGTTTTGTAGACTAACGCAAACGAACAATGATGTATGTTTAATTATAATGTATCTAATAGATCAGTCGTCAATCGTTTACCAGATGGAAATATTCTTAAAATGTTGTTGGCGGTGTTTGAGATGGACATGTTCATGACATTTTGAGCTCATTCTATTTCATCTGTATCAGGAATAGACTGGCTATTCCGGCTACAGATGACAGAGAATTTGACAATTCTGTCTCGATTGGTAGATACTATAACATTAGATCAAAGTTGGTTATATGAAAGAAAGCTTGCTATTTCAACCGGGAATGTTCAGATGTTGTCATTATACAATTGTGTGGCAGGAGTTTTAGGGTTTTTCAATAAGGTATTAATATTAGCGATGATGTTTTATATTAAATCTATTTGTGGATATTTCACATGTACTCATACACAGAAGCATGAACGTTCAATTGTTCAATATGATATAACCTTCAGACGTTGGATTACATTCTAAGACAAATCAGTACGACTTTTAAGAAATCTATTATTACATTATAACGTATGCAAGTAAATAGTATTATGGAACAAGGAAAATCATTAATAAATTAACCTGGAATCGGGTATATCTCTGTTATGGATTTTTATTGAAAGAATAGAAGTATTCCAAAAGAAATATAAATCTAGACAGCACGTATTTTCCTGTGAAACATACTTCAGTTGACAATTGGAAGTGATTTTTTTTCCGAGAATTACAAAATCCTGAGTCTTCTCATAATCACCGAGGAGTTAAGAGACAATTTATTTATTTTTAAAATTGTGTTTCGAAAATTCCGGCATAGCTGAGACTAGAATAATAAAGCTTCATAGAATCTACCGAATGAGATAATTTATCAGTCCAAAATCTAACTCATATTATCTTATATAGTGCACTATGATAATAAATTTGATGTCGAGACATCCAGCTAACCCAGTTAGTTAACTCGCAAACAATACGACACGAATAGGCTGTCGGCGAAAACATAGGAATTCAGTAAAACGTGTCATCAGTAATCACCAAATCTCACTGGGTAATGCTTCGGCCTAAATATTCCATATTTAGATATCGATTTATATGAATCATAACACTTTCCACATAACAACGTTGCTGTCAGGCGAAGTATCGTAATGCTATACATATCGATATCAGTTTAATCAGCGAACAGTACAAACTTGGTATAAAGTTACCGTATCCCTGTACCATGTATGGCTCCATTTTTGGTGTACTTATCGCTGAGTCAGAGTAGTGAACACTGTTCTAATTATATATATACTTAATATATAGCCACTGATAATGTGTGTTTATATACACTGGTGTCAGTTTGCATGTACCGAACAGTACCAAGATATGATCGGAATTAGCCTACTTTCATGATAGGTATCATATATCGAAGGACGTATATATTCAGGGATTAACGGATGGTTATTCCTAATTAAGCAGTCTAGCTGAACTGTCTTAGCGATGCTGAGTGGTGACCTTTGACTTAAAATACGATTGTTATAGTACTACAAGATACTAGTATTTATAAGCCTGTGTTAGATTCCAATAGAGGCTCGAATCCAGTATAAGGTTCGAGCACTTGCGTACCAGTGCTATCATCAGTACCAGTGCTATCATCAGTCCCAGTGCTATCATCAGTACCAGTGCTATCATCAGTACCAGTGCTATCATCAGTCTGGGCCAATCTATCTTGTCAATATTCTCACCAGAACGTTCTCCTCTGCAGACCAAAAACGATTCTCTGTCTCACATTCCCGTTGCAGATGGTTTGGAATGCGGTCTTTCTCTTACAATGCCTCTGTACTATGGAACAATATCCCCCTTCATCTCCAGCAATCAGACACGTTCATCTTTCACGCTAAAATTCTTTCTCTTCACCCTGTCTAGACGCGATTTGAGCATAAACTTTGTGTATGTACGTATAGCGCTTTATTAATGTACTATTATTATTATGAATAGGAGTAGTATTAGTAGTAGTAGTATTAGTAGTATTAGTATTAGTATTAGTATTAGTATTAGTAGTAGTAGTAGTAGTAGTAGTAGTAGTAGTGATCGAGTTTGTATGTATTACACGTTTGTGTATTGCTAATGAATACCACCATAGACAATAATCCGCATAAAATAATCATTCAGTAAACAAGAATATATAGACCATCATGTATTCATGCGACTATTACCGATAAATTAATGTAGCTTTGAATACAGAAAACATTTTGCCACATTTCTCAAGAATCTGGGCTTCATGCACACGCCATAGATAGCTGACTCCCTTTAAGAACTGGCATTCATTGTAACACATATAAAACATTGAGTAAGAATACATTATTTACGTTATTTCTGAGAAGATTCCGTGAAACACTCACCTCGTCTGGATCACCGCAGAGAACACTGGAAACCAGAAACATGGCGACCATCTGCAAGCAGCAGACGACACTTGATTTCGCCTCCATCTTGGAACAAAGAGTCGACGTATTTGGTCAAGTTATGTACCAAACGATGGATTCCGCGTTCAGACAAACTGCCGACAATTATCGCAGACTCGGAAGAAAAATCAATACATTGGTGATGGCCCTACGCGGTGCTCTCTTGGTTAATTTTCCTCTCTCGCCCTCTATGCTTCAGATGCCCTCTCTATACTAAACCAGCACCGTCTGAACGTCGATAGGTCATCACAGGAGCACCAATAAGCCTTCGTGTTCATAGATTATGCTGTTCCTGAAAACCAGTGACCAAATACAGAGGAACGTATGTGTTTGTACCCTGAATGATTTAAACGATGATGTCTCGCGATTTGCATTGAGCGAGCCAGAATAGAGTGACAAGACACACACACGTGTCCGACAGCTCATTAAATATTCAAACATGGTATAGTGCCTCTGGTTCCGTGGTCGCGAGCCGTGTGGAGGTAAATGGACGGTCATTGTGTTGTTTGAGGATCCTGTTCGATGTCATTACCTGCTAGACAATCGCTACAAATGAATTCAGAATGGGACGCAGGTCTATAGTTACAGATCATGTTCAGAACAGAGAACGTGCGTGCGAATGCAAATACTAGTATAACCCACCCTTAATAAGCATATTTTCTATAATGCACATTACCTGTAGAGATAGTGATTGCTGTGTCTAATTGTGTTGCATAGTTGTATAACACACATCACAGAGTATTCTCCAATTTAGTTTGTTAATAATACTGCCAGTGCTACGAATTACGTAATTCAATTATGAATTCATCCAGAAATCAGTTCCACAAAGGAAAGCCAGGCAACTTTATACTTCGATGTGAATTTGTTGCAGATACATTCACGTGGCTTTAGGAATAGCATGATGGTGTTAAGGTCATCGTCAACTAAATGCTCTGACAGAATCTAGATTTATTTCAAGCGTTAAATGCGCCCTTTCCTTGTGTTTGCCAGAAGCCAAGGACAATTTAATGTTACTGGTGATCTTCCACGGATCCCGCGTGTTGTATTGATCTGTAGTGGTGCCTTCCTCTCCCGAGAGACCAGCCCTAAAATATGCCGAATTTGTAGTTGATCTAAAGGGAGGTAAATCAACAGAGAGCTCACCCAGCTTGAACAAGGTCTTTAAAGCAAGGTATTAAGCAAAGCCAGTGTAAATAGTATCATGACGTGGTAGCTAGATGTTACTCGTATACACGACTCCGAATACTCACTCGAGAGTTCATATTGTTTGTTCTAGTGTTATACAATGAAATGTATGTTTTGCGTAACTATGTAATTGAATTGCAACTCCGTCATGTTATTAGTTCAAATATCAGAAGCGTACTGACGTCCGCGGTATCCGGGGCATATACATGAGTATATTTTGATTTCGATTTGGCTTCTGATTGGACCCGACACTGAAAGGTGTTGGTGTAATTACGGATTGCTTTCAGTAGGCTTGTGAGAACAGCACTCTAATAGACAGTATCTGCAATCAGGGTGTATTCAACCTAGCGTCATCGATACAGTGGTATCGTTACTTTCACGAAGCTCTTTTGCACAGAGACCACAGTGCTCTCTGAAGTACCAGATCGCTATGGTCTCATAGTAGCTGAGAGAGCTTCGTGAAACGTTGCCCTGGCATTCTGGTGAAAACACAATAACGTTGAAATGGATCAAGCTTGTACTCGTATTGTACGCTCAAGTTGCACGACTTACAAAACTCTGTGTGCTACAATGGTGGATGTGTTGAACGACTTACAAAACTCTGTGTGCTACAATGGTGGATGTGTTGAACGACTTACAAAACTCTGTGTGCTACAATGGTGG